>JBAHVQ010181622.1:0-16238 GCA_036872915.1 Nanipora kamurai | reverse complement strand
TCGATTCCCGTCTAGGGCTCAGAAATCGTTTTTCTGAGTAAACGAGCTTGACGAACGTCCTCTAGTTGTTCTAATAATTCATATTGATTGATTGTCAAATCAAAGCGAAACTGATTTATAAATTAACGAATTTTGGCGATGACATTCCGGATTTTAAAATTTTTATCTATATTTTTTGAATGACCGCGTTATCATGTCCGTTTACTGTAATATTCGTGTACTGGAGGTAAATGTGTACAATTCAAAACAAAAATTACCGATCGGTAATTTGTTAAAATCAATCTGTTAGTTAACGTTATTAGAAAACGATCAAAAGTTATGTAGCATAATGTGTCCACAAAGAAATTATCAACTACTTTTGACTGCCACTGTATATATATGGAAATTGCGCATGGTCCTCAAGCCTATGAACTCAGAAATGTTTTCTGGGCCCTTGACGGAAATCGAACCCTTAACCTTCTGGAATACATGACTTGTCGAGAGTGCTTGAAATAAAATGAAAAAAAAACCTTGAAAAAATCAAGAAATCGTGCAGCGAAGTTTAAGTGGGTACCCCTGAATAATATATATAATAACAATACAATAACTTTAATAAAATTAGAAGAGCGTTCGCTACTCAGAGTTTCACGTGTCTAAAACACGATCATCAGGCAACTGTGTTTCCTGTGTGATACACTTTTGCTTTTACTTTAATAACAATATAATATATAAAAAATCCTGAATGCAATCAAAGGACGTGAATATGTTCAAAAAACTCTTTACATTATGAAAAAACGAGTTTTTCTTTGTACATTTCATGAAACTCAGTCATTTCACTAAAACTGGGCAGGTTTTTCTGTTCAAATTAGTTCGCTATACAGTGAATTCAAACACTTACCCCAATCCCCGCGACAGATTGGACGGCTAAGACGCCTGTGCCTGGAGTGACAATCGGCCCTAAAATCACGAGGAAAAAAGGGTTGGGCATCAAGATATCTGGAGAGCAAACGAGCTCTCGAGAAGCAATTTTACTCCCCACCATTTTGTTTTCGTGTAAGGAACGCCTGATCGCTCAAGTGGTTGCCCACCCAATTGGATAAATAACTTGAGTGACATTTTAGCTTGCCCTGGTTAACCAATGGATTGGCTTGTCATCCTGGGTCCGGTTGTTCAAGGGATGGCCATTTTGTTGGACTGTTCTGTTTGATAATTTTAGTTAAACTTTTTAAGGTAAAACTTTTTATGTTTATTTGATATATGAACAAAAAACATCGAACATCCTTTCCTACATTATGTATAAACGTAAAAGGGTCAAGAGTCTACCAATTAGCTGCTATTCGAAGAAATTACCAGTATGTAGTAGTATGTACCAGTATTCCATTTCTGAATCATCTTCAAAATAATATCAAACGATAAATTCACGATTATCCTACACCGCTGAAGTCAACTGAAAAAGTTGACTCGAGTGGAATTTGAACTCCCACCTTCGGGAATCCGGTCCGCCGCCCTACCTGAGGATGATTATGAAATGGAATTGAAATATTGCACACCCAGCCTCATGAATAACGTTAAGTTGTCACAAAAATATCTCGTGCACTTAAGTTGGATAATAACTCGCCTCCAACCTCTGCACGCTCGATAGCTCAACAAGTAGAGCGGCGGACCGGATTCCCGAAGCTGCGAGTTCAAATTCCGCTCGAGCCAACTTTTTCAGTGTACTTCAGTAGTGTAAGATACTTGTGAATTTACCGTACCGGTATACATTAGTTGTATTTCATCTACAAAGTTTTCACTGATCCTGGGTTAAGTTAACCGCTCTTTGAACAACTGGGCCCAAACGGATAATGTACGAACCTTCCTTTCTAGGAAGTCAGTTGACATAAAAATTATTGAAAGAAAATTCATTTTAGCAGTTTTTGATTCGCCTTAATTCTTTTTAGTGAAGTTTTCCTATACTATTTAATTTAATATTGTGAATAGCTTGTATCTTAGTAACTCTCTTTTGCCCAACCCCACGAATATCAGACACCACTGTGCGATGGAACTTCTTCACCTGGAACACCACTTCCCATTCGAATTTCGCTTTCAACAAAGTTTTTTGAAATCTGCATTAAAAATTGAATCAGGAAAGTGTTTTTTGCGTTTAATATGTCACGGTTCCCTGTTACGCACCAAAAACCGTGACATGAAGTTAAGCAAAAGTTAGCCCGTGTAGCAGGCGGTTTTAGGGTCTGGGTCTGGGAGAAAGGCGAGGCGAGGAGAAAAACCGCGTGCAGGAAAACTATGGATTTTTTAATTGCCCGTCCGCTGGACGACGGAAAATTGCGATTGGTCAAACTATTGACGTTGATTGACGATTGACAAATAACTTTCAAAATACGAAAAAAGGCTTCGCACGTTGGAGAATTTAAGTAAAAAGGTGAGCAGATTTATTGGCAAAACGTTGCATTTTCTGTGCTAAATGTCTTGGAGGTATTGCACTGAAAAGTGTACAAACAGTCGCAGTCAAGCAACGATTAAACGTTCAAGTCTGAGAGTGCAAAGTCAGGACTTTTCTTCGATTGACCAACTTGATCTTTCGATCGGGTATTTTCGTTGAAACACAGATACGTCACAGCGGCAGAAACTATCGCAGTCAAAGTCGATTGCTTGGCTTCGTGAGGGGTTTCGTACAGGAAGACAGTAGGCGGTAAATGCTTTTTTGCACGGGCTAGTCTAACATTGATCCTTACGTGCCGATAAAGCTATCAGTACAATGGACTTCAGCAGTTGCCTGCTGAAGACTTGAACGAATGAATACTAAATATTCGTATGATGTTAGAATCTTACGATCGCACTTCTTACTTGCATGCATATAGATAATTGCGGCGAGATTTCCAATTCAAATTCATCACAGAGCTCATCTCCGTCAAGGTCACTTAATCGTGGCGTTCTTCCCTTTCCAGAACCTTAAAAAGATTATCCGTTGAAATACGTCATGAATCGCGTTTCAAGGGCTTTAGACTTTTCTTCCACGCTTATCTGTTGTTTTCGTAGTTTCCTTAACAAACATATGCAACACACAGCCTTGGGAAAATGAAATGGACAACTTCTCAAATTAGCATGTAATCGGTCCACAACTTGTCACCAACTTTGTATTTTTAATTTTAACTCCTTATATGATTGGTTTTCTTCAACAAAACATATCCATAGTTTTCGTGCAGGCAATTTTTCACCTTTTGCCGCCTGTCTCTCTGCCGCCAGCCCCTAAAACCGCCATTTACGCAGGCGAAGGAAAAGTTTTTGACTCACCTTTTCAATTTTCTCGGACAATAATGATTTAATGTACGTTTTTAGTAATATTTAATTAAGATAGAGTTTATACCTTTTTATTCCAATACGTCAGGTTTTTTTAAAGCATTAATGTCGATCTTGTGTATATGTGTGAAGATGAAAAGCCTTTCGAAACAATTTCAGTTAGGTTCTTGTAACAGTTAAAAAACGATATTTACTGAATAAACATTTATATCTTAAGACACTGCGAACTTTTGAAGAGATACCACAAGTTGAAAGACCGATCGATGGCTGATGGTTGACGCGCGGAGGGAGTTCTTTTGAATTTTGACGTCCTAACAAACACGCAGCAGAAGTCCAGTATCGAACGAAGTCAAAAGTAAAACGAAAATTCCGGTAGCTATATGATGCCGGTAGCAAAAGGCATAAAGGAGGCGCACAGACAATTTTGTAACTTTGTTATTTTACTCTCGCTAACGCCAGACGATTTTACTTGTCAAAAGGGAACCTCCTGGAACTCAACTCCTAAACTGTTAAAGCTTTTAACATTTTCTAATATTATACTTAAGATACTGTCGTTTGAATGAAAATTATCTTTTTCATCAACCCCGCTTTAATTTTGTATGCACGTCACACCCGGATATTTTTAAAGTCGTAAGTTTACCTACCGTATGCACAAGCGATACAATGCAAATGTTCCGGAGTGTATTTCAACAGTCTGTAGCGGCCATTGTGGTCTTGCATTGAGTACACAGTAATTGTCTGGAAACGTCGCCAACCAATCGACATAATCAGAGGGTCACGAGTCTTGAGAATACGTTTGTACCAACGATGTTTCTTGATACGAAGCTGACAAACATAAGAGAAAATACCATGAGTAAAATAATTGATAAAATGAGAAAAGCGTCACCTGCTACAGGCGAAATCAATCGTGATGACTGTTAGCAACGAATTCAACACGTGCTATAAAGATAAGATCTCGTCGAAAAATATTCTCACATGATAAGGACAGTGCATCGTCATTAGCAGAGTACGGGTTACAGTCTAAAAACATAATCCCGTAAAAAATATTTGGTCAATTTTTTTCCAGAAACTATTTAAAGATATGACGTTGCCTTTGAGGAAGTAAAAACGAGGACTTCATCTCGGTAGCCGTGAAAGAATAACGATAATGATAATTGCAGTAGTGAAGATGACGAAGGTGACGGGGTTGATTAAATGATAGTTATAATGATAATCTATAGTAATGATACCAATTATGTTAATTATGATTATGCCAATATAAATGATGATGATGATGATGATTATGATGATAGTGACAAGCACTTATCAGACCGCTATTGGTTGATATTCGTGGCAATCGATTTTCCGGGCGGAAAACGTAAGCGAAGAATAAAGATTAAAGCCCAGCTTAAAACTTTAAAGTGTAACGCCATAATAAATATATAATAAAAAATACAACTTCAAAACATTTAAGATAACTTTACTAACGTTTCGTTGCCATCGTGCAACATCTTCAGAGTATTAAATTACAATAGATCTAAGATCTAAGATCATACGAGCTGGTAGGCCTTTCTGAATGAATGAGGAGTTGTAGGAGCAATGACCACGAATTAGTATTCTTAACACATGCAGCTGTTAGTCGGGCTTACTTGAATGTATCCAATGTTATCTTCATTCGAGAGAAGTCCACCCAAGATGACTGGGGAACTTGGGTTAAAATTCGTGATAAACTCGCACGGAACCTTTTCAACCTAAAATAAATAGCAGAGAAAGATTAACTTAACGAAATGCACGAAATATACTGGTATTTATGGACGATCGTTGATGCCTTCAAGATTAACTACAAGTACTCAACAAAGATCGTATAAGTAACCACGGATTTGACAACGGCGGATGCAGATCGCTCATTCAATACTTTTGGGTTGAGGGGGCATCCCCTATAGACCTCTGAAAAACTGCACTGGTCAATACCTTAGCAACCGTTCGTCAAGCTCGTCATCTCAGAAAAACGATTTCTGAGCCCCAGACGGGATTTGAACCCGCAACCTTATGATGACTGGTAAGACGCTCTAACCATTGAGCTACCAAGACTCAGATGGTGAGCTACGGAGCAGGTTCGTCATATTGCCCAAGCGGAAGCCACAATATGATAATAATGACTGAATTACTAAATGCTGAACACGAATTTGGTTCATGGTGGAGCTCCCACATGAATCAAATTCGTGTTCAGCATGTAGTAGGTCAATAGTTTATCACCACTTTAAGGAGCCACATATGGTCTTCCTTATTTTAGGGTTTATTTTGACTAGACAATTTCAGGCCACATTTCATTTTTTCCGACTTTCGGCACTGAATGTTACCATGGTAACAAAGCAATGTTCACAAACTAATAAATTTTGTATTACCATAAATATATGTCAAGTTTTAATTCCTTCTACAAGTTCTTTCTTTTAATTAAATTTAATTTGTTGGAGTGAAGTAAGTTAATTCGTGTGCATGTGCACGTTTTAAAAAAATCTAAATATTTCTGGAGCGAGACAAGACATCGACAAACTGAGGACGTGACTCTTTCTCGTTTCAAACGTTGTTTCTTTCTTGTTATTACAATAAGTATTGTTCAACGAAGAGTCTCAGAATTACACAATATGTAAGTATTTTATATTAGTAATTAATTACTCTCGATTAAGGTATAGTTTATCATGGGATCAAAATTCAATTCACTTAAGCAATTCTATATCAATGACCGTAAAAAAAATCCAAAACAATTATATTTACTTCTTCTGGGACGTTGTACGATCACCGAGTTCTCTGAAACTAGACAAATTAAAAGCACTAGTAGCGGAGACCACAAAGATATATTCCCTACCTCTAGTCTGACGTACATTCCAGCTCGATATCCTTCGTACTGAATCCTAGTTTCCTCGTCCATACCTTCAAATTCTTCTTGATTTAACTGTTAATTAAAAATACAATAATATACATCTCACAAAACATTAGACATCGTTGTCACTTGCATAGCATCTTATCTGGGAAAGTAAAAACAAATGACGTTACGTCCCGCCACAAAAAGCTATTTCAGATCACGTCAGGTCCAGTCACTTAACGTGATATAAGCCTAACGTAAACCCACTCGTTATTTCGTCCACGAAAAATAGTTTTCATGTACGAAAAAGAACTTTCCATGTCTAAGATTTTCATTACATATTTGGAATACGTGACTAAGATGTCAAATGACGTGTCAATTAAATGTCAACCAACTTACGCGGGCCTGTTCACTCATCTGAGCCTTAAGGTCGTCATAATAGGAACAATCTCCTTCGTCATCGTATCTGTAATCTTGTAAAGGCTAACAACTAAAGATAAAAATTCTACTTTACATTACCTTAATTATCAACAAAAAAGCACTACAGTGACGATTTTAGCCAATCCAAAAAAGCCGGGAAACAAGCTATATCATAAAATACTGCAGTTTTAAAAGGAATCGCTTTAACTCAAAGAAATTTGTATTCCCATGCCTTGTTTTTATGCCTTGTGTGATCGCATGGCCTAGGTTGTTGTTCCAGAAAGCATCAGAGTTTAACACAGTTTAGTTTTTCTTCCACATTAAAAAACACGATTTGCTTTTTTGTATTATACTGAACACACTTAATCTTTGGTGTACGGTCGCTTTTTTAAGCGACCGTAGGCGTTATACATTATTTTTTTGGACAGTTGTCGACAAAAACACTTTAGCGAGTTTTTTTTTCCCTGAAAAAAAATACGGACAGTAAAAGTTAAATATGCTCGCATGGCAAAAAGGCATATTGCACATTCCGTAAAAAGTATTTCACAATTCTACGACATTCATACGAAATTTTCCATGAAAATAAGAACTTCATTGTGCCTCCATGCAACAACGCTCAAGTGTAACACTGATTCCTAAGAGAGAATATATTAAGCTTAGCTTAAGTGAAACTGCTTTCCATCTGGAAACGACTAATGGTAAGCGGTAAACAGAGCAAAAATCTTGGTTCATTAGGATTTTCTTTTAAAAAGGTTCGTCACATTGGTTGCATTACGGAAAAGTGTCATATGATGCGCAAAATTTTAGCTCAGATCGCGAATTGATGTACACGAAAAAATGAAAACTAAAACAAAAGTATTAGCATTCCGAATCGGGCTGCACATTTTTAGTCAAGTCTCCTGAATAATTGGTTATTTCGGATTCATATTTTCAAGAGAAAAGCGCTGGGAAAGTAAATTCTCAAATGGAGGACTTATCTTAACGCTCAAGCTGCCGAGATTCGGATTTCTCCTGGAATTTCTTGTCAAACGCGCAGTAAACGATCCCATCTCCGACTCTACACACATCAAAGGATACTGGACATCAAAAGCAGCTTTAAGCAGTTTCTTCTTTTCCAATCTTTCTTCCATCTTTTCCTTCTCGTTTTCGCTATCTTGTGTTTCTTTATCAATACCTCCATCACTCTCATCATCTGTTCTTTTATTAGTTGCATCATCCGCGTGATATACCTCACCCGTCTCCAAATCTTCAAAGTCTCCAAACATTGCGTCTAAGATACATAAGTAATTTTTTAGAAAGGTGCATAACTTTCTTAGAAGTAAACCTCATCACATAATATTTTGTTTTTAGAAACCATTTTAACAAGTTTTTAAACTATTTTGTTTTCTAATTTTCGATCATTTAAAGCTGTATGTTAAAATTAATTAAAACTGTAATGATCATTTTAACATTCTATTTTTCGGCTTCCCGTTCGAGGACCATCTTCCGAGATATGATGGGTGTTTAGTTTCATCTAGCGTGGGTATTCTGAGCGGGCACTAGAATTTTAAATATCAGATATAGGACACGTGACACAAAACACAGCATTATCACGCTCTACCAGCACGAAAATTTCCCAATCCTTGCTGAGTAACATTGTGATGGAAAGTGTTTGACTGGTCACTTCTCTCAAAATTTGATTTTAGATTAAGTTTTATCGAAGTACTAAAAACTAGTTGAAATACCTTTCTTGCCAAAAATAACCATGTTTGCATAAGCTTACGCAAACATGGCAACTGACCAATTACCTCAAATAAAGTTAAAAGGTTGGTAGACTGCCCAATTTATGATAAAGAATTCTAACATCGTTGCTAGGTCGTTCATTTGTTTTAATTTCTCATATTTCATTGGTTAATTTTGGTCACACATTTCTTTTTAGTATAAAACCTAGAACCCGTTTCACTCACTGGCGAATGGCCATAGCTCGAAATGTTGGAATTCTTTATCATACATTCGGCAGTCTACCAACCTTTTAACTTTTTGTGCTGTTTTATACTGCATACGCAGCATCCCATTATTTATATCACTGTCTGACCAATTACCGTACGTGTACATATCGACTTATTTTATAAAAACCGCAAAAACCTTCATATAATTATTGTAATTCGTCCTTCCCAAGAACTATCAACATTTTTGACGTGTTAAAATAATCACGTAAAACAACGGCTTGCAAACGGTAGTAAAACATCCACGATCCCAAGGTAAACCAGCCTGGCTGCCCACTATTTCACATGTTGTTCTGATAAAGCATTTCAGTGACTGTATTTTTAATACTCTGTTAAAGAAACCACGCTCTTCCCCACACTTTGTCACCTTCAGGTTGAGAGCCCCTTACCAAAACTAAAGTTCGCGCAACAAGTTCTCCAATTTTAAAGCAATTGACACAGAATTTTCACTTCCATCACACCGTCTCAATCTGCCAGTTTTCCCCGTCATTCTGTTTGCGTTTATCCATATCCGGTGGCAATGATAGTCGCAAATGACAGGAAAAGTGTCTCATTTTCAAGCTTGGAATAACTCGACCTCACAGACTCAACCAACCTATTATTAAACCTCCCGATAAATTCTTGTTTTTGTCCAGCATGGGCGGGTAGAAACATCAGCTTATGCACAGATTTCACTTGTGTTTGTCTTCATGTTTAGTAAATATATACTTCTATTCCCCTGGGGTTACTAGCGGTTTCTTCCAGTGCCAGTTACAAATAGCAAGTGACTTCCTTGCTCGTTGCGCTAAGTTGCTCATTGCTAGAATTTATTTGTTTTTATTTCTCATATTTTATTGGTTAATTCTCATCACATGACTCCTTTTAGCATAAAAACTAGTCCAGTTGCCATTCCTCTTTAAGTACACGTTTCACTCTCTGAAGAAGGGACTTTGCTCGAAACGTCAGAATTTTCCTACAAAAATTCGGCAATCTACCAACGTTTTAACTTTCTGTGCTGTCATTCTGTCAGTGTGTCTGTCTGTTGGTGGTCCATCTGTCTGTCTTTGTCTTTCGTTATCTCTTTCCCTCGCCACAGTTTAATTTGAAAACCACAAGTGACAAAAATACCTTCATCCTCGTCGTCTCGATTGAGCAGAGTTTCTGCATCTTCACTCTCTGCCCATTTTCCAGTGACAAAACAATCTCTTATTTCATCCAAGATGTCTTCCCACTCCCTCATTTGGTCCTCGACAAATTTGGAGCAATCTCGCTCGTGCATAACGTGATTTTTACCCTTGAACGCTTGGTTCTTCATTTTGAAAAGACCACCAAGTGTCTCTTCCTCCGAGTCATCTCTGCTACTTTCATCTTGTGAGAAATGCGAAGTACCTATTTGAATGCAAAGTTTAGACAAGTCATTAAATTTTATTCAACAGTATATGAAGCCAAGCACGACTTAACAAATTAGGATCAATGCTGAAAGAAGTATCCAAGCAGCGAAAGGCCACATAAATCGAATACGAAAGGCTTTAAACATCGTTAACTCGGACTTTAACCCGATCACTGCCAGATTTTCTCGCTTTGACGAGTAAAATCGTCCAGCGTTAGCCAGAGTAAAATAATAGAAGGTCAACTGTGCTCAACCTTGGCAGCGAAAGAGTCAATGGAAAATATACAAGAAAGCAAATTTCGAAAAGCAAGGACATCTTTCAACTTAAGATCTAAGTTAAGAGAAATTGAAATCGAAATATCACCAATTCACTGTCTTCATTTTTTCTAAACTTAAATCTTTAGTTGAAAGTTGAAAATTGAAAGATCACCTTGTTTTTCGGAATTTGCTTTTTTCTATATTTTCCCCAGAGTTAATGGGTTAAGGAGGTGGTATTTTTAACCTTTTCACTGCCAGACTTTCTGTTTCTTTTTCTTTCTTTCCCTTTGACAAGTAAAATCGTCTGGCGTTAGCCAGAGTACAATAATTTGGCGTTAGCCGGAGTAAAATAATAAAAGGTCGACTGTGGTTGACTTTGGCGATGAAAGAGTTAACGTCATCACAAAATGTAAAAGCTGTAACTTAACTTTACCAATAACTTGAATAACAATGTAACTATCGATAATCATTTGGCCTGACCCATTATAACTCGATGGCTTGGTTGACTTGTGGTCCGAAGGTCACACGTTAACTCCAACTAGGTGGTCCGAAATCTCTGTCCTGAGAAAACGGCATAAGTATTGTTCCATCAAGAACAAAATACGAGTGTTCGTTACGATATTGGGTACACAGCTCGTATTGTGAAGGAAGTGTTTAGTAAGAACCGTGTTAACGAGGTACTATCAAGTCAACTTGATTCGCTTCATACTTGTATTGACGTTTACGAATTTCGTTACGCTAATACTATTTTCTAGCTGTAAGATTGTTCAAAGAGGCTACAGGGTCATTAATATATTTTAGTTTCCATCATTTTGTCTTTAAATAAGTAAAGGAAGTCACAATGCAGGTACTGTCGGTTTATCTGTAATTCCTTCGTTAGGTTTCGACATCATTCACTATTAAACGGTAGTGTATTTATTTCTGAAATGAGAATTTCTTTGACAAGGAAATGGAAGTAAAAAGATTTAATTCTCCGCTTAACGACAAGCAAAATACGAGTCACCGTCAGGTCACCACCCTTAAAAGATCTAGGTACGTAATCTGATGCTCATGTCACACCACGAACTCAGACTCAAACGTGTTCGTCGCCTGCCATCTAAGTTCACGTAGTTCGTTAACCTTTAGTTTGGTTCCCTAGTTTACTTCGAAAGAACAAAGGCCAAGTAACCATAAATGGCTACAACGTCTGCGCATGCTTGAAACTTCACAAGGATGGAGTGAAGTTTGATTATCGACTTCCCATGAGTTAACTCTATAAAATGGAACGATATAACTCCGTAGGCTCCGCCTTATTATCGGATGAAACAAAATGTCTTGCCGAAAGGTATACAACACGCATGTTTCTTGTGTGCAATAACCACAAGGCGGCAAGAGTGCTGGGCAGACATGAAAATTTCTGACAGTTTTTCTGATTTATTTTAGTTCGTAAATTCTCATTTTTATATTAAAAATAACGTATCTGAACAATAAAAATTAAATCAAGTGAAACAATAACGAAACTATGTTTGTCTCGCTCCATGACATGCCACAAAACGTCATGTTATCCAAGTAAAACAAAAAATAAGAGGAGTTGCAGCGCGGTCTTTCGACAAAACTTTTCCTTATACGTTTAATAACGTCTTTACTTACGTCTGAAAAAAATTGCTAAACTGAAACACAATTTACTCTGGTTGATAGGGGGTGAGAAAAGCTGTCTTAGGAAAACAAAACTTGACGTAAAACTATAAAATCTTCGACTTTTTAAGCTTTTTGTACAGTCTTCGTAAATGGGACTGGGGCATACCTACACATCAGTCCCTACGTTTGGCTTCAAAATTTAATCTAGAGTTATCGTTCCAGTTTTTTTTAGAGTCCACTGCTTCCCAATCATTTCGGTCCAGCCAAAAGCTGATAATTTCTGAGAAATTCGTGAGTTTTGGAGCCAGTTTGCAGTTTTGCCATCAAGTCACCGTTCACTGACTATTGCAGGCATTGCGGCTGAGGGGAAAATTTTTTCTCGACGACAAACATCCACATAAATGCCTTTTAAACGTGAAACACGTATGAAACCAGATAGCGTATTACATTCCTATGGACTACATGGACAAAACTATGGACTACATATAAACTAGGAAACATTACTGCGTAAAACATTAGACTTCTGCCAGTGTTTTTTAGTTTTGCAGCTCGCCAAAACAGAAGTGAATCTTGCTTCTAAAGGAAACAAAAATACCCAAACCAGCTTCTTTGGTCACAAAATGATTTTTCGTTTAGAGCAGAACCTTTATGGCGTCTTCAAAACCACGCTTTATATTCACGATTCACGTTTTACGACCTCGTTCAAGCTTCATTGAGCACATTAAACCCCAGTACACGCGAAAAAACGAACGTTTACAATGCCAATTATGGAATTTCATGTATGATGACCTACACTACATTGTAGGGTAAGGTACAATCGCCTTCAGTCACAATATTGTACTTAGGATATACAAAATTAAACTTTGAATAGCGATTGTTTCTAGAATGTATATCAGAGTTCAATACTAGTGCATTATTCAAATACATAGGACCTCTAAGCTGGGTACGTTTATACGTAACCAGACACTTAGCTATCCTAGCCTCGAGGTAAAACGGCAACCAGTGTAACTTGTTAAGTAAAGGAACTGATTTTTTAGATTCGGCATCGAAAATAATCCTTGCTGCTCTTTTTTGCAGCCGCATAATTACTTGCAAATTATCTCTACTACATGCGTGCCAGATTACGCTAAAGTAATTCATAATAGGTCTAATAATACTGTTATAAAATAAAATCTTTTGAGCTAAAGGCAGACAACATTTTATCTTATTAAGAATTCCTAATCTTTGAGAGACTTTCTTACTACTATAATTAACGTGATTGTCAAAGGTCAGTTCACTATCCAGTTCAAGACCAAGCAATCTTGACGAGCTCACTTGTTTCAGCACACGGCCAGCTGAAGTGACGACATCCAGCTGCCTTCGGTCCTGGCTTTGGTTACAATAAGGGGAAGCTTGTTGGCATTGGCCCAGGTCTCCACATCTTTCCAAGTGCTACCTATTACACTCCGCATGGAATCCATATTGGCTACATCGGACGAATGCAAAATGCTAGTATCATCAGCGTAAAGGTCCACCTGAGCTTCAAACGACTGGATATGGACAGGGAGATCATTGATGAACACGAGAAAAAGCAATGGCCCCAACAGACTACCCTGAGGAAAGCCGTGGCGGATCTTTGTGGCGGATCAGAGTCAGAGCCATTAAGAGTAACATACTGTTGGCGGTCAGTTAAATGACTCAAACCATATTCTTACGTTCTCAGACAAGCCATAAATTGTTAACTTTGACAAAAGAATGCTATGATCGACTACGTCAAAGGCTTTATAATAGTCAATTAAAACGAGACCACTGACACGATTGTTATCGACGTTAATAAGCATTTGACCAATGATGTTAACAAGTGCCGTATCAGTTCCATGGCATTTACGAAAGCCAGAATTGTTATCGCTCAAGAAGTCGTAGAAATGGACATTGACATGTCTTTCTAACACTTTTGACAGTACTGGCAAAACTGGTATTGGACGATAGTTGATTAAATTATCCCGATCACCTTACTTGAACAAGGGCGTAACTTTGGCTAACTTCCATCGATGAGGAAATACCGCCGACTCAATTGACAAATTTCATTATTTTAGTAATAGGCAAAACAATAAATGGAGTGGCTAACTTCAACATCCTGGCACTCATTTTGTCAATTCCTGTAGCCTTGTTGGACTTGAGGTTCAACAAGTTATCAATAATAAAGGATTCTTTAACAGGTGGAATCCAGAACAGTACTTCTGGGTCTTTCTTTGAAACAACAAAGTTTCTTAACTTTGGAAGGTCAAATGTGCAGATAGTAACTACCAGCTACTGTGTTGGAAAACCTGGAGAAAAGTGCATGTATTTCAAACACTTTGCTAAAAATATCCATGTAAACACAGCCTGTCCCCTTTCAACGTTATTTTCTTTAAGGAAAATATCCAGTCGATTTTTGACATGCCATACCACATTTGATGCAAAACCAACATTGAAATGGTGGACGAGAGGAAAACATGTGAAAACATGAGAAGCGTCCTAACATTTTCTGTAATGATTGTACTCCTATTTTGTTTAACGTTGAAAACGGACTCAGATGATAGAGCGAAGACTGTTCATTGTACCGGTTCGTGAATAACATGTGTAATGCTGAATGCAGTTTCAACATGGCAAGTAAATCCACATTAAATGATGTTGATGTGTGTAGCTCTCAAACACGCACGCCAATGAGGTTTATAATGCGGGAGCATGCGCATTTAAAGTTGTTGAATACAGTTTCAGGCTGAACAGAGGGACTTTAGCAGCAAAACGCGAGGACTGAGTAGAAACCGCGGTGCGGGTGTGGTGCAGTGTGGTGCGGGTTTTAAATGTGTAAACAAAAACGACGGTGGAAATTATGTTTTGTTGTTCTTGAAAGGTTGTGAAACTTGGTCGGAATCTTTTCTTATTTTCGAAATATCTCTAAAATGATATACGAAAAGGTATAATTTAATTTAAAATAGTTTCAAAGGTCATTTAGTAAAGTACTTTTTCGTTTGGGAGTATCTCCTGAGGTCATAAATCACTGACAAACAACACTCACTTGCCGTAAGTCGTAACAATGGATCCCTTGCTTTGTAACCTTTACACCAGATTGAGCATTAAGAAATTGGTACCAAAAGATAAGATTTGTTTATTGTAACCTTTGTCCAAATTAAGAAGAAAAGTTAACGACTGGATTTTCTCCTAATTTAATAAAACTTTATTTTTGTGATTGTTACTACATGTGCTTTCACCGCAATTTCTCGCTGTCACTTTTTGATAAAATTTGCTGACTTTGCATTTTTTGATAATAATTGCGAATTTGTGTTTTATGGTTTTATTTTGCGGATTTCATATCAATAGTAATCATGTTATTGTAAAATCTATTGTAAAAACTAGTAAAACTGTGTCCAGCCACCTTAAGGTTAACGGTTGTGAGATTTCACCGCTAATTATGGGTTGCATCACCACTGGCGACTCAAGATTTGTAAACTCTTGCAAAAGTAGATGAGGAAATGACAGTTATAACTGAGGTCTTACCTTGTCCATATATCAACTTTTTCAAATTAGGAGTACTGTTTTGGTGTCGAAGATATGTTTCCTTAGCTTTTTCGGCCAAGTTCTCGCTCCAGTATCGCTTTTCTAAAAGACAGTTCAGGAGTCACGCAACAACTTAAAAATCCGACAGTGAAAACCATTTCCAAAATTAATATCGCATTAAAACCTTGTGCAAGAGTTTAGTTAAGCTGCTCTTTGCCAAACTTATCGAGAACTAGTCTTAGAAAATCTTGCTGAGAAAAACTCTGACCTCCAGACGGGACTCGAGTCCGCGACCTTCTGAATGCTAGCTAGACGTTCTAACCATTGAGCCACTAGAACTGATGGCAAAGCAAGGTTACTTACGAGATTTAAACCTGCGAAGCTCTGATGTGAATGGCGAACAAATGGGTCAGGGCGATATTGTTACTACAAGGCAAGTATACAGTAAAAGAAGAGGAGCAGGAATACGTCACTTTACAGCTGAAGTAGCGTTTCCTAAACTCAAAATTGCAACTGTATGTTGGTTTTCTTCACCTTTTTAATCTGTACAGGCTACGTTGCTTGTTTGTCCAATTAATTAATCTAGTTAAATCTACAAAGGATAGCTAGTTAACCAGAATAAATGAATGAGATTTGTTTTCTCGAGTTTTTCGCGTCTTTCGTGTGTTTTCAACTTCCCTTGTGACGTTATAACTCAATAATCAAGCGCGACACTTTTTTTCCTATTTCTTGAAGAATCATTCGGGCCTTCATCAAAAATTTCGAAGTTAAAACTATTCTAATATTTAGGTGTGTTTTGAACTCGGGTGAAATGATGCATCAACTTCCAACGTTTCAATTTCACCCGAGTTCAAAACACACCTAAATATTAGTTATAATATAAGACAAAACATAATCCGAAAATAAACATCTTGTGAGTAACTCAAGATATGAGCTAAAAAACAACAAGACA
>JBAHVQ010181591.1:0-16241 GCA_036872915.1 Nanipora kamurai | reverse complement strand
AGTCAAAGAAGTTTTGGAATCCACTCACGACCTTCCGAGCGCAGGCCATCTTGGTTCTCAAAAGATGGCGGAAGTAACAAAGAAACGCTTTTATTGGAGCGGCTGGAGGGCGGAGGTGGAAGCTGATTGCAGAAATTGCCGGAAATGTGCAGAACGGAATCAGCCATCAAAGAAGGCTCGAGGCCCATTAGTACTTGAACATTCAGGATACCTGATGGAACGAGTCGCTATCGACGTAGTCGGACCACTGCCCAACTCTACAAAAGGTAATCGTTTCATTTTGGTGGCCGTCGACTACTTCACAAGGTGGCCCGAGGCATATGCAATCCCAAATCAAGAGGCACGTACGATCGCCTAAAAGTTGGTAGACGAATGGGTGTGCAGATATGGTGTCATGCAATGTTTACATACCAACCAAGGCAGAAACTTCAAAAGCCTGATCTTTAAGGAAATTGTCAATATTCTGGGGATAAAGAAGACGCGAACAACTCCGTACCAGCTACAAAGTGGCGGCATGGTAGAGAGAATGAACCATACTCTGAAGAACATACTGTCGAAGATAGTTAATCATCAGCAGGATGACTGGGACATCTGGATTCCTCAGGCATTACTAGCATATCGATCCACGGTGCAAAGTTCGACTGGATTTTCGATAATATAAAACAGCGCTTCCGAGAAACATACGAGATAACCCGAAGGAATACCAGGAGAGCAGGCCAGCGCTACAAGGATTATTACAACGCAAGGTCAGAAGACGAAACGTACAACGTTGGAGACAAGGTGTAGCTTCATGTCCCCAACGTCAAGAGAGGTAAGAATCTAAAATTATCTCGACCATGGCAGGGACCATACATCATTGTTAAGAAGCTTTCAGACGTGGTCTATCGCCTTCAGTTGGTAGGCAATAAAAGGAAAAGACTCGTAGTACACTTTAATCGGCTAAAAAGATGTTTCACCTCACCGATGGAAGAACAACCTACTCCGATAAGGGAAATGACCCAACAGGAAGAGGTGCCCAGGGAGAAAACAGGAAGCGACCGCAACAATAAAGCTAATGTAGAAACCACCGACGACGACAGTGACGAGGAGGAGGGATGGACAGTTGTGTCATACCGCGGCAGGAATGCGAGAAAGGACAATCAAAATGAGGCTTCAGCAACAAGAGTACCAGCTGGCTCATCAGAGGAAGTAACTAGAGAGATAACAGGAAAACCTACTACACCGACAGGTGACGCGTCAGGCATTCAAAGTGACCATGTCGAAACTGGCCTAAATACACCGGAACTAACACAATCAGGATTTGTTGAACAGAATAACGCCCCTCAAATTGCTAAAGGGAATAACTCAACTAACCAAAAACAAGAACGACCTAGGCGCATAAGACGAAAACCAGCCTGGTTGGAACACTATCAATGACAGTAACATTGAAAGAACTAATAATTTATGAATGTTGTAAATAATCTGTTAGTACAGTATTTTGCTGTTTAATGTTAAGCCCAAAAATTACGGAGGGAATAGTGTAGTAATTTAATAGACCTTCTAGGCCTTGAGCAGTTTGAAATGACGAACGCTCACTGTGCTGGGGTAGGTGCTCGCGTAGTTAAAAACGGTGAGTCGTTGTATCGTCAGTTCTTTTAGTTTTTTACCTTGTATCACCGTTCCTAAACAATAACTCTACTAATAAAGTCATATTAGTTGATATCTGCGTTTACTACACTACGGAATCTCCATGTTCCCGTGGTTCTCCATCACCAATAACGGAAGAAGATGTTGACGACGATGGCGAACGTGATCAGTTCAACGATGACAAAACGTGTAATCCAGTGTCTTCGTTGGTCATCTTAGCCTCGTTGATTACGAGAACTCGGGGCCTGTGCAGCGCCTGCGCCACACAGCTAACACTGACTGTCCAGGGATAAATTTCTGTTGGAATTTCTGCTGACCTAAATGTAAGGTTGGCTCAGTGATGTCGTGACAAGTTGCGATTGTGTGATTATATGGAAACGCAAGCCAGCGATCGAATGCGATTAAGTGCGATCCTACGGTTGAGTGCCTACTGAGATCCTGCGATTGTCTGCGATCGTGAACGATTATATGGAAACAAGCCTTATATGGGAAGGCAAGCATCGTTAGATCGTAGCTGAACTACGTAAGACTCTGTATGTTGACGACTTGCTAACTGGCGGAGCTACTGTCGACGAAGCACAAACAAAGAAATCGATCGCAAAGGAAATATTCGATGATGCTACCTTTAAACTGCACAAGTGACCCAGCAATGCAAGTGAACTAGAGGTAGACATCGACGCATCAGAGGGACAAGAGGAAATGTCTTTTGCGAAACAGCAACTGGGGACTATATCATCGAAAAGAAAGATGCTCGGTTTACCTTGGAACAAAGCAAACGACAACCTTAAAGTAGTATCTCCCCAGGAGAAACTGGAGCCAACAAAGAGTGGAGTACAGTCATGCCGAGCTAAAGTGTACGACTCCCTGCGTGTAGCTTTACCGTCTACCTTAATCGGTAAACTGATATTTTAGACATAAGTAAAGATACGCTTCCTTGGGACGCCAAACCTCCCAGTCCATTGCGAAGTCGCAGGAACAAGTGCACAAGACCTTGCCAGATTCTACCACCATACCAAGTTCAGTCGTGCCCCATCGACAGCCCATCCAAGACATAAGTCTACACGCCTTTGGCGACGTGTCCCCAGAAGGAATGCAACAGTAGTAGCTAACCTTATGATCAAAGAAAGTTGGAAGAGAAGAACATTCGCAAACTTGTAACTTTCAACATGAAAACAATTCGTTCAAATATGATATCAGTCATTCTAAAATTAATGAACTATTTACGTTATAACGACATATATCATCCTTGGGGAGTATATATGGGGGGAGTGTGTCAGGGACTGGGAGTCAGGACGTGACCTAATTATAGTTGATTGACATTGGAACAGTGAAGCGTGGGATTGTTTATATTTTTGATGAAATACGAGAACCCGAGTTGTGAGACTTGTCTAAGGTGTGGTCCACTGTGAGAGATTTGTGAAGATACAAGAAAAATAAAACCTTAAAATCCAAAACTTATTCACTCGTAGTGATATCGTGACTTGTCCAGGACACATTACTTATCGAGCAAGGGAATTCGCGATAAATATACCTTTACATGAAGTGCATTGTAAGGACGGAAGCAGCCGCTAAACAATATGCCGATAATAAACAGCACAGATCAACGAATTGCTAGTTTTCTTTGCCCTAATCATTATTAAGAGTTTTACGCTTTGTTGCGACGGAAATGAGCTAAAATTTTCCATTAAGTTAAAAATTTAAAAGTAGCAACCAGGTCGGCAGGTGGCAACCAGTTATAAAAAACAGCTCACCAACGCTCAATTTTTAGTCGCATTGGCGACCAGTGAGTCGCAGTTTCATACCCTGGTTTAACGTAACTTACCTCAATGGTTGTACCCAGAGGAGCATACAGATCGTTGTGTTTAGGTTTATGAATATTCTCAAGGGGAAGATATTGTGGCTTGTCCATAGTCATTAGACAGATGGCTAAGGCAAATACTCCTGAAAGTAAAACAGTGGATTTAAAGTACCTATCACCCCGACGTAAGATTCGCTTTGATTGAAAGCACACTTAAAATTATAAAGAATGATGTGAATTGTTTAGTGATATCGATTTTTATTCGTGAGTTATTAAAGTTTTTGTAGTATTTAAATAACGTAGGTGATGATATCAACCAAGTCAAGTAGAAGGTGGCAAGTCATAATGTCGTGTATATCATAAAAATTATCAATCGTAATCCGTTCACACTTTGCATATATAGACTACCAAACAGAGGAAGATAGTTAAAATTATTTAGTTATCATACCAACACATTAGTTTCCAGACTTCTTAATTTATAAAACATAATTATTTGTTTTCTGTAAAATTTAAACCTTTTTGAGGTTGGTACTACTGAAAATATAATTTGAAGTTGCATTAATGTCCGCTGTGGCAGAAAATAAATATTTTTGAATATATCTTCTTCAGTTTGGCGGGTTTACTTTGTATATATGTAAGGTATGGGCTAGTGTGGGACATGCGCAGTTGAGATTAATTAGAGAGCGAGAGCGCTCAGTATTTTTCCAGTTCGATACACATGTAATAACCTACTAAATAAAGTTGTTTTAAAACACTTTGTCGGATTGTTGTTACACTGATGGCAATACGGGATCAAACAAGACGGTACTCCCGGAAAAGAAGTTCTAACCAGAAGAAGATATTCGAGAATTCCTGCGTGATTTTGAAATCCACGTCGCTGTAAACGAGTGGTCGGATGAGAAAGCTGGCCAATATCTGGCAGTGCTTTTGAAAGACAATGCAAAGGCATTTTACCACCAGCAATCCGAAACGGTAAGAAAGAGTTCCAAAGAACTTTCAGTAGCGTTGAAAGACAGATATGAAGGTTGTTTGGCGTTATTGAAGTATAAGAAAGTATTTAATGCAAGATGTAGAAGGGATGGTGAAACGTTTCATTCGTACTTGTCAGACTTAAGGCTGTCGTATGAGAGAGCCTATAGTCCACCTAAGGTAGAGTCTTTACCCGAAGACGCCAGCGCAGATCAGAAAATGGAGCATACCAGGCAAGAAGCTCTGGCTTTCTACAACAGAAGAAAGAATGAGGATATGTACTCTGCCAATTTGTTACTGAATTGGGGAAAAAGCGGAGAGAAGTGTTGATCCGCCACGATGATTTGCTCAAGAAACCGGTGGAAAGTATTCTTAAGCAAATATCTACCCTTGAAGAAGAACAAGGAGTTACCAGGAAAGTTTCTGCCACGCAAGGGGTTGAAAAACAGAAGAGTCCCGTGACGGGTAAACAAGTTGTACATGTGAAGATGTGGCACACCAACACTCCAACCTGGAACACAAATTGGATGAAATACTCAAGAACCAACATACCTTCCAAACAGCACCGGTGGAGAAGGTAAGAGAGTTGGTAAAAAACAAAGGCCAGCCGCAAAATCCTGATATATGCAAGGCATGTAATGGGCAGGGGAGCTGGGCTAAAGCTGTCCATCTTCAAACGAAGGAGAGGCTGCCCGCACACCCCAGATCCAGCCTTCAACAGACACAAAGGGGTCGTATACCTATCAGAAACAAAGTTCAACACAGTACAGACAACAAGGACACAAAATAAAAGTTATCATGTTGAAAGAAGTGGAAATAGGATCAAAACTAGTTTCCTGATAGACACTGGAGCAGAGGTTAGTCTAATTTGTGCTTCGGTCCCAGGGCTAGCAGAATCAAGTGTATCTCCAGGTTCAATAACTAAACAGCCTATTGCAATACGGGGTAAAGCTGAAGTAAGCCTTAGCTTTGGCTCCGTAAAAACTAGTCGGAAATTTTTGGTAGCAGACAACCTTAATGAGTCTGTTTTGGGAGCCGATTTTATTGAGAATCATCAAACAATCTCTTGGGGTATTGCAGATAAATTATGGCTGGATGATGTGGAAATTCCCTTTACTGGAATCCATCTTTGCATGATGAAGGAAGACAGTTACTCACCAGTGACAGCCAAATGTACTGTGAACCTACCTGCGAGACATCAAGTCATAGTTTTCATATCAAAATACGAAGAGAAACCTCTACAATTTCCAATGTCAAAGCGGATAGACAAACAGAGAATACACTGAGGGAAACTGCTGTGGACGTGAGCAAGAATGAGTTAAGTTCAACCCAGCATGAGCAATTTGAGAAATTGATATTGTCCTACTCCGACACTTTCTCCAAAATATTAGAGAGATTTAGGAAAGTGCAAGCTGGGAGTGAAACACCATATCCACCTGAAACCACAGGCAGTCCCTGTTAAGCAACCTCTAAGCCGAGTCCCGTTTGCGTGTCAAGAGAAAGTACGAAATGACCTGAAAGCAATGCTTAGTGATGGTATCACTGAAAAGTCATCATCAGAGTGGGCAAGCCTACTTGTCCTTGTGCGAAAGCCTTCTGGAGACCTAAGAATCTGCGTTGATCACAGGAGATTAATCTGTCTCAGGCTATCATCAAGTGGAGATAGCAGATGAAGACAGACACAAAACAGCATTTGTATCACCTTATGGGCTTTACTAATACTGCAGAATACTTCATGGACTTGCAGGTGCACCAGAAACCTTTCAATCAGTGACAGAAAATATGGTACAAGTACTAGACACGGAAGACATAATGGCAGACTTGGATGATGTTATCTTTTTCATCCTATCTTCGACGAACACTTGGAAGGGATTAACAGATTGTCTAACAGATTGATTAACAGAGAGCCCACCCATTGACCAATTAAATCCTTCTCTAAACCGTAACATAAGATCTACTCCTTTAACTTTATTTGACTGCTGACTTCTTGTTGTTCTCGTGTCAATGCGCACGTGGACACTTTCTAAGGTTCTCTCTCTCTTTTTTTTCCATGCCATGTTTATTGTGAGTTCTATTTTTGTAAATAAATATGGTATATATGTCGAGAATCTACGTAATATATCGTACTCTGATGATGTTGCATGTTACAATGAAACGCTTGTTAAATATATTCACCAACCCATTTTCCATGTTTATGGCCTTATCTAAAATCATTGTCTGGGCTTTCATTTTTATTACAAGATTGCGTTTTCCGCCCGGTTTATGGATTGCAAAAATAGGAAAAGCATTGGTAACTAATTGATTCTAAATTATGCTATTTTTAAAAACATTACAGAGAAAACCTAATAACTGAGAATTATAAAACGGTAAAGGGAAACGGTCGCATTTATAATGGACAGGCGGGCTATTAGATTTTTTTAATGGCAAGATAAGATAAGATAATTTATCTATCGTCGAAAGCGCAGGGAGTGGTTACCCAATCTCCTGAGCTAAAAGCTCATGTTATAAACGATCGACTAAAACTAGAATATCTATATATTTTACTATTACAACTAAAAAGAATTTTAAATTAAATTATGTGCAAGTAATAAATATAAAGTAAAAATAAATATATAAATAAACTCCGATAAAATAACTGAACTCTGTAAAAGGGTTAAATAGACTGAAAACCCATTAGTATTATCATTTACTAATAAACCAGCTGAAAATATTGAACAAAGATTAGAAATGAACAACCATGAAACCGATAAAATATTTCTCACATGTGATAGTCATTTTTATGAATGGAATGGTCGACACTTCAGAAGTCTAAGAAATAAAACCATATTAATAGAAGAGTTTTCCAGGGTTCCAAATTAATGGATAGCCAAAATTTATAAGGCTTTTACAATGTTCAATAGTACTGTTTTTATGCTCGGTGACCCAAATCAGTGTTCACCAGTGGATGGAGGTAGCCAAATTATGATGATTGCGTAGAAAGCAAATCCGAAAAAGGTACCGAAAAAGGTACCCAAGTATAAAGACATTATAGTGTATTGAATCAAGTACTAGCAGATACGATAAAAGAGCTCGTAACATGTTAGAAAAATCCTTTAGGTACGGTAGAATATCAGAATATTTTAGCTCACCGGGTAAATATTACAAAAAACATGTTACCTAAACTCTACAAGAATAAAGATAAGTACTGAATGCTGTAAAAGAAATATAAAGGAACATAATAATAAACATGTAACAGTGATTTTAAGCATGACAATAAAAAGGAAACATGTGACATATATGAAGAAATGTCCATAACAGCAACACAGAACATAAAAAACAAAACTACAGTCAATACGATGAAGTTTTAAAATTGAAGAAATAAGGGGTATTCAACTTAAAGTAAATAACGAATGGTACATGTTACAGAAAAAGCTTTCTACCTTAATTCTGCTCCACTGTGTACAAATACCAAGGAGTTGACTTAAATCAGCAGTATAATATTTATGATTACAATCGGATGGATAAAGAGCAACTCTACACCGCATTAAGCCGAACAAAGAAATTTGAATATATACACCTGGAGAACAAATCGTTAAACAGAATACATTATAACAGAAAAATGTACGTTGGCTCAGAAGGGACATCGCCTCTCCACTTTTTTGAAACCATTTCGCGGGTTAGATGGCGACTGATGTTGCGGGTTGCTACTTAAATAGCGAGTTAAATGGCGAGTTAAATGGCGACTTACATTGCGACTTTGATGTCGACTTAAAAATTTCTCTTTTGCAGCGAAGATGGCAGTAGGATTGTGCGAAATTGACCAGGTAATCTTCTTAGTGTAAGAATTGAAAAAGAAAATATTTCTTTTAATAACAAGACATTTGTCGTATTATATAGGTCTATGATTTTTTGACAGAGAAGAGTTCTGTTAACACTGTCGTTTGTGAACGTTTTAGATCTGAAAAGGTTAGTGTGCTATAACTTTACCATTTGAATTGGATAAAGCTTGTGTAAATAACCCTCATTTTCTGGATCGGTTTTCTCGGCAAAGGTCTCCGCATTAAGTGTCCCAGCGACATATCAAACGTATTAAGCAATATTCTGTCGATATATGTTGAATGTTATCTATCTTGGCCGATGTTGCGCGGCATCTGGTAGCTTGGTGTATACAAATCGAAATGGCGCATGCTCGTCAGGATTGTTAACTCAGAAGTATAAATTAAAGAAGTCAGTATAAATTAAGAAGTCTGTAAACTAATGTGTTGGTATGGTGACTAAATAACTTTAACTATCTTCCTCCTTTTGGTAGTCTATATATGCAAAGTGTGAACGGATTAAGAACAGAATATTGCTTAATACGTTTGATATGACACTGGGATAACGACACCAATTCTTCCTAGGCATTGAGCGTAACATTCTTAATAAAATCGGCAAATCGGAAGAGTTTGTTACAGTGTATTCCGATTTCCCAACAATTGGTGACAAGATCTGAGCCAAATAGCTAGATATACCATAAGTTGGGGAACTAATGAATGAGACAATAGATCTCAAAGAAATTCCCGCTTTATGAATTTTTGACAACCCGTTAAATCTTGGAGAAAGTCCGTCACCACTGAATAGTTTTCTGTACAGAGCATCGTCAATCTTTCCAGCTTTTTTAAAATCAAGTAACATTTTGTTTAACTTCCTTTGAATTTTACCAGTCGGATCAGATGGTAAAACAGAGTATGTATCTCTGTCATCTAGCAATGATAACGCTTTTCGATTGTATTATTTTTTGTCCATTACCACAACGCAATTTCCGTTATCTGCTGATAAAAAAGGTCTGTCTGGATCTTTCTTAAGAGCTAAGAAAGCCTTAAAAGTGTCCCTTTCCAAGTTTGTCAAAGGCGGTTTTGCTCGTCTGAGAATGCTACTAACTTCAGCCCTCACTAGGCATTTTTGATCATCGTCTAGTCGAACAATTCCTTCTTCAACAGCAGCGATGACCTGCTGTGGGGACCTTGTTAGGTGCTATGGCAAACTTTAAGCCTTTTTCTACGCCTTTTCTTTCTGATTCTGATAGCTCTTTTTTCGAAAGATTTAAGACTCACTTATCTTTCAAAGGTGGCTAGTATTCACAGAAATCTTGCTTTTCTCGAGCAGATAGCGTAACTTCTATTTGTGTCTAGATCTGAGTTTCAAAGACTCCTTTCGCTCGTTTAAACAACAAAACACTTCCACAAAATTGATGTCAGATTCATTAATCAATACAGGGTGCTCGCTGAGAGCAAAATCGTGTTCGGTTCGCGAGTTCCGTATACATAAGTGACACTGGTCTATACGCAGTTTCAAGAAAGAGAAACCGGTATTTTTCATGAGCTTATATCCTTTCGCACTTCTCACAGGAGGCTTAAACAATGAAAAAAAGGGTTACTTACACAATCCTTATCCAGTTAAAATGATAAGGTTACAGCACACCAACGATTTCAGATCAAAAGCGTTCACAAACGGAAGTGTCAACAGAATGCTTCTCATTGAAAAAATCAATAACACGACAAATGACTTGTTATTAAAAGAAATATTTTTTTTAAAATTCTTACACAAAGAAAATTACCTGGACAAGTTCTGGCAGTCCTTCCGTCATCTTCGCTGCCAAAGAGAAATTTTAAAGTGGCCATCTAGGTCAAGTTGCCACGTAAGTCGCCAGGTAAGTCGCCATTTAAGTAGCAACCCGCAACGTATCTCGCCCTCTAGCCCGCGAAATGGCTTCAAAAAAGTGGGGTGGCGGTGTCCCTTCTGAGCCACCGTAAAAATGCCAATATTAGAGCTATGTAACGCTAAATTTAATAGTCTGTATCAAAACTGTAAAATTTTGAAGGTTACTCGCGATGAGGATGTTTATATTGGAAGCACCTATGAGGATCTAGATACACGGTTCAAATAGCACTTATCAAACAGAAACAGCGTTGTTTATAAGAACAACCTTGGATAAAAATCCAAAAATTGAACTGGTCGTATTAGCTCCAAGTAATGACACAAAGACTTCAAAAAAAGTTGAATATGGATACATCTCTGAATAAGCCGAAAAATACGGTGAAAGATATTAAATAAAAGATGTAATCCATTAAAGGCCAAACAGGTCGAATATAAAGTAGAATTAGAAAATAAGAAGCAATTAAGGAAAAGAATAGGATCATTAAACAACAAGATTAAAATAAAAAATGAAGAAAACAAGAGACTCTTTGTTGATACCATGATTAACGGGAAAAGAGTACAAATCGTGGCAAGACATAACAAAACATCAAAAGAACAAGCATTAAAAATAATCGAGCGAAAAAAGAAAGATAAAATAAAAGAACTAAAATTATACTTTGATCAATTTTATTGTTTGCATTGATAAGATATTGGCATTCATTATGTGGAGAAAATGTAAACTTATTATTTATTTACCCATTCTTCGCTTTCAACTCATTTATCCATTCTTTGCTTTTTAACTTACTTATCCATTCTTTGCTTTATTAATATTTTGCCATCCATGATGTGAAGAAACTTAATAGGGTCCCACAAAAACAATATAGTTTATGAAATCATATATTTTTGACCACATTTTTTTAACATGTATTTTGAACAACTTTTTTAACATGTATCTTGAACCACTTTTCTAACATGTATTTCGAACCACTTTTTTAAGACGCATCTTTGACCAAAAATTTTGACCATAGTATTTTTTTAAGAACATGCATTTTAACAGTGAAAACAAGCGTTTGGAGAAAATGACAGTGAGTTTTTGCCATAACAGCACTAGTAGTACTTTCAGTATTTCTAAATACTTACACATAAAATATTACAATGGACATAGGGATTAATATATACAAACAAATTTGCATGTTGCAGTATGAACTGTCATGTGCTTTTATTGACTTCTCTTTTCTCTGAAGATGACCACCGCTAAGGCCATCAAAACGTCAGTCACTTCCACCAACAGTCTTTATCAATACTACACTAACCTGGACGATCTACTTCCACAAATATCTAACAATTCTTCCAGGTTCAAACCATTTACTAATTTAACATCCTAATCCTACCTGACCTGGATTGGAGGTGATTTACTCCACCCCACACTGGTTACGTATTTATAATTTATCTGGTCTGGATTCAATAAACCAAATTTGGAGACTTTTCCTAAAATTTAATGGCAAGCATTTTGCTGTATTGTTCTTGGACACCACGTTCACTCCATTGCCGTTACAAACCGTGTTTTGAAGTGTGCAATTTCTCGGACATTTCAGAGTTGGAAATACATTGATAATTGATCCAATTACATGTAGACTAAAAATGAAAGTCAGCAACGACTTTCATTGAAATTGAGCGCATTTCAAATTGTCATAAACTTACATGTATATTGGAAATCAAGGCATTATGAGTAATTTTTAGTTGATGTCAATGTAGTGTCACTGTAACTGTGGATCAAGTGTTTTGGGTCATTTTACTTTAAATTTTTTACTATCTAATCAAGAGTTTGTCTGTACACCCACTGGCAGGTTAAAATATTCAAGTGGCCATTGGGCACAATATTAATTTTCAGCCCAAGCATAAAAAATGTGCTATGATATTGCTATGAAATTTACCTTCCCTGGGCCAAAATTTCATGCTCAGCTTTTCAGCTTGAACACTGAATTTGTTCACTAATCAAAGTTTGCTCCCATGTTGTACATTACAAAGTGTGAATAAGGTGATCACATTGGATATTGCTACTTTCATGTGGCTTGTATTTTAAACAATTTCAAACAATTTAACTGCAAATAAAAACTATCAGATTTGAAACAGACTTGAATTGAAATCCTACTGATAATGTAACATAATTTACAAAACACCTTGGCTCTGACATTTTACCAAACATGAGCAAAAACTGGCAGATGAGTTTGTGAAAAAAATGGACAATAAATTGTCAATTTTCAATTGACAGTGAATTGTCATCAATCTAATCAGCCATGACAACGATGTCTACAAATAAATTTAACTTTAATAAATAATGGAAAAATACTTTAGGTTTGGCATGTATGGTATGTTACCCTGCACAGAGAGCCTTCTTTTCCTCACGCAGAAAGAGTGAGAAAGAGAGAAAAGTAGGCTCTGCTGACTATTTGTGTTTGACTTCATCTAAAGTTTCAGACAAAGGAAACCCATAAAACCAGTTTTTTGGCTGTATTCCGAAGGTAAACCAATTACTAAAATGTGAGCACACTATAAGTTTAAAGTCAATTAGGACTGGATAAGAGAATGCAGCTAAGCAACTGACACTCACTAGCACATGCTCAATGGGAGTCACACAGAAATACAGCAGAGCCTACTTTTCTCTTCCTCTCTGGCAGAGGGAAAGAAGGCTCTGCTTGCAGGGTACATGTATGAGTAAAGCTATTGAATCAGTGAAAATGCAACTGACCATAAGAACTTCTGTTTTTAATACTGTACCAGGTGTATTGTATGTTGGGTAATTAGCATGTCAGTTGTCTGGAAGGTTGAAAGCAATTTGTCATTAGCAAGTTTTAACAATATGTTAGATTAACCTTAATAGTGTATCACTGAAAACTTTTTCCTTCACCAATGTTAACTCAACCATTTTGTGTCCAAGAAGATAATCTTGACTCAACTTACAATACATTAAATTACATTAATGGAGACTGACTTGGATTCACATCTCACATGAAAAAGCTTTCAACTTTTCAAGCAGTCCACACAACAAAATTGATACTGGGGGGATGCCTTTTTTTTGTTGATATTTGAGGGGAGTCTTTGACCTTCCTCCACTTTCATCACCCATACTGCAAGCTAAAGCTACCTGAGTGCTTCCATACTGTACATGCAGTGGTCAAAATAACAACCAGTCACCAGCCAGGACAGACAGTATTTTCATTCTGATGAGCAACAAATATCTCAAAATAATTAATAATAATTCAACTAAACAAAGCAGCCCCACTGTAAATAAATGTTAAACTCTAAGACCAAAGAAATCTGTGTCATTTATTTCACTTTTGCAAAATTCAAAAGATTTTAGAGCATAGGAAAGATTGTTTCCCAGCATTGTTTGTTAAGTTCAATTGCCATCATGAACACTGCAACATGACAGGTTTGAATTTTGTCAAACAAAAGTTCCCCTGTGCTCATGTTCAAAAAGCCTGATTTAAACAAAAATCTCTATTAAATGAAGACTTCACAATATTTAATAGTTGCTCAGCTTCCAATCCATTATACCAGCTGTAGTATGTGCCTATTTTCTATATTACTTTTGTTAAATGAGAATTTTTTTCTTGATTCTATTGACATTTTGTGACAATTAAACATCATTAGCTGTATATAAAGTCCTTCAAGGCTTGTCAATTCAATAAATTAAGAGTGAAACCACATTTTCATGTGCTACACATCTTCACTTCTATTCACATGGCAACAAAGCACTGAAATGTGCTGTCAGAAAGCCATTTTACTTTTTTAATAAGTCAACTTCAGATAATAAATTAAATCATTTGCTTCTGATAAAGTTAGTGTCATTTTGTTATCTTCTAATTTCCTCAGTACCCTTCAGTAATTGGAAGAAAAAACTGCATTTGAATTGGACATCACCATTACATAATACATGGACATCAGGAGTTACTACTTATTGTTGTGTTTGGAGGGATATTGATCCTTTTGGTACTAACAAAAAATGACCAGCAATACAAATTCTTGTTATTTGGACCACCATACATGTAATCTTCCTAATTCTACATAAAATGTTGCATATATTCTTTCTATTCTTGAGAAAAATGAACAATTATGATGAGACAGAAAATTGTAAAAGATTCTGGTACATTTGTATTTGATGATAGAAATTCATGCTGCTACTTATATTTGTAAATGTGGGAATTGAGTTAGGGTGTAAAATCTGTAGCCAATCCTTTTGGATCTTTCTGAGACCATGGTTTATGCCTCTAAGCGTGACTTCTGAGATATATTAGAGGTCCCGACCCAAGGCACCTGGAGGTCTGGTATCCCTGAACATCATACAAGGAATCATTATGAAAATACAGGATGTAAAATGATTGTGTCTTAATTTACAATGATGTTGTAACAAACCCCACCATTACACTTTTCATATCACATAATTTTCTAATGGCCATTGGCTAGGATATCTATACTTATTTCTATGAGTTAAAATTACCAAGTCATGAAACTAATTTAGAGTGAGGTTCATCTGGGACATGCTCTTTCACATATTCATTCATTCATTCATTTATCTATTTATATTTTCATTCATTCATTTACTCACTCATTCATTTACTTATTCATTCATTCATTCATTCATTCATTCATTCATCCATTCTTTCATTTATATTTATGTTTTTTCTATAATTATTTCTTGCATTTATAAACACTTAGTAAAAGATAGTTTCCATCATAAAAACAAAACAAAACAACAACAAAGAAAAACTTGTTCCAAGCAACACTACTACTCACAGTCAAGGCATTTTGTCTCTAAATCGAAAAGTCTGTAGCAAATATTGGAGTGCTAATACATGCGTGGGTCATGCAGTTTGGTATGGAAGGTATCTTACACGATTGGTAACTGCTTACTTTTAAATGCATTACGTAAAGGAAAAGAAATGATGAGTTTAATATTTTCTACTAAATGTTTGATTTGAGCACTGCTAGTTTTCAAAGCACACAAGGTTTTCTGATGAATCCGTACCTCGAGACTTCGTAGGTTTCCCCTGAGATAATGAAACTTTAGCCTCAATTCCAATACAAGATAAAAGTGCACTTACCAACACAAGCAATTAAGTCAGACAATGCTAAGTAAAAGATTATGTTGGGATTAGGAGAAGGCCTGCGCCTTTGCCGATCGCGGTATTGCCATAATGATTTTAGTTGAAGAGCAGCTCCGATAAAGCCGAAACTTGAAGTTGCCATACAAATACCACCGATGATATACCGTTCCTCGGAAGGAAGTATGGTACCTGGAATGCAGAAGACAGACCTATCGCGAAGAAATGCCATCCTTGATGCTCACACTCGACAAATATGCGCTTTCAGAAGCTTTTAGAAAGCTTATATTAATTTCGCTCTTTCAAATTTACATTGTAAACAGAAAGACGAAATGAACACTTCTCCACATTCGTAGGCATAGAATTTATGTACAATTGATCTCTATGTCCACTTCCATGTAGACTGAGTCTGCGATGTATCAGCTGCTAAACATCTGATTTTCCCGAAAGCCCCCATGCCCAGTAGTGCATGAGCCAGGGGGTGCAGATGGTACAACTCGGGGGGAACAAAGTGTGGCATGCGTTTTTGGAAAGGTCTTGACCCCTAGCAAAAGAACATTGGTGATAGCATTTGCCAAAGTGTCATCTTCTATAATTTTGGGGGGGGGAGGGGTGGGTACAATTTTTGGCCCTATACAGCCAATTTAGTTCATCATAATTTTCTATTTGCTCGTCTATTTTAGGTTTTGGAATACATATTCTGCAATGTAAGAATAAAAATGACTCCTTTTCGTTTCAGAGATCCTTAGCATGCACTTTGTATGCGTTAAAACGATTTCTGAGAGCCTTCATTCCCAGCCGCTGACCACCTTGCCTCGTGTTGCAGCCACCAGTGGACTTGTTTCAGGTGAGCTCGATTTTTTTAACGGGTAAACCGCAAAATTGTATAACTGACCCCTCAAACCGTTAAAGTGTGTGAAAAAGAGATTGAGAATAGCTATTTACTGGAAAATCAGTCAATTTTTAAATGATTTTACTTCATGATTTACTACACGCCTATGACATTGGTCCCGACTCAGGGAAGAACCATGATACTCAAAGCTGACAGATCTCTTTTTGGGAGAATAATCATTACGGGACGAAGTCGG
>JBAHVQ010181560.1:0-16246 GCA_036872915.1 Nanipora kamurai | reverse complement strand
GTTCCTAAAAACCAGTTGTATGATGTCCTACGTCTAGCACACAATCGAATCGCACATAGAGGAAGAGAAATCACAGCGAAATGGATCAACAATAACTTTGCTGAAGTGAACCCAAGGGTAGTCAACCTATTTGTCAGCCGGTGTCGATTTCATGCAGAACAGAAATGTGTAACAAGCAGAGTGAAAACAGTTCAGAGGCCACTCCAATCTACATTGTTTTTATCTCTCATCGAGATCGATTTAATGGACTTTAGGAAACTGTGAATGTGACTGTACTGAGCCCCACAAATGGGCAGTTAATATAACTGATCATTACACCAAATTCGTTTATGTTGCACCGATTCACTTCAAGTCTGCAGATCAAGTAGTAAAAGCTTTGCAAACCTTCTGTTTTACACATGGTTTTCCCCAGAAGGTAGTCAGTGACAATGGTAAAGAGTTCAACAATAAGAAAATGCAAACCTTTTGTAAAGAGAATTCCATTGAACTGGCTCATGGCGCCCCTAGTACACCAACCACGCAAGGCCTCGTGGGAAGATCCAGTCGATCTTGGAAGGAGGACATGAGGGCACTTATAAGTAGTACCCCCGGAAAAGACATCAAGAACTGGTGCAAATATGCCTCCGAAGCCTGCTGCATAAGAAATATCACCTATCATAGGGCCATCAAAGTCAGTCCTTATGAAGCAGTCTATGGCTTTAAGCCTCACAGAGAGAAAACTTCAACACTTGCTCAGACAAGGACACAACGACAACAATCAACAGAAACTGCACAATATTTAGAAACTGACCCTACTGACAAACGACTACAATCTCCAGAAGATGATCAATTACTGGCAGACCTACCCCCTAAACGACAAAAGATAATTGAAAGCCAAGCCAATTACAATAAAGCTATGCTAGATCAAACAAGTAAAAAAGAGGCAAGGAAAAGCAAATTTAAGGTTAGGGACATGGTCTTCATAAAAATTAACCGTGTCGATAAAACCACACCATTGCACCCCAATCTTCTGCTTGGAAAAATCACAGCCTTCCAAAACACTTATGCTAAAATTGTAACGCAATTCGGAATAGTAAGCAGTTTAATTGCTTCGAACAGACTCAATTCCTGCACAGCCACCAATCTGAAATTGGATTATACAAAAGAAATTTCATTTTCAGCGGCCTGCAAAAAAGCTCACTCTGCTGAATAAGTACCATTCAAATGTAATCTATGTAGTTCACAACCAGTTTCTTCGCGAATTTTTGTTCAAATAAAATGTGAAGCAATTGCAAATATTACAATTCATGAATTTTTTATTTATTATGTAATAATAATGACTTGAAATATGAATGACTGCAACTTTAATAACAACCTATATGTCTTTTAGATATTAATGTAATAACGGGCATTTGTTCCCAAAACAACTCTATCAGATGTTAAAGAGGTACCGTGCCACTATTCAAATACTCGTTCTTCTGTCACTATTCATTTCAAAGAAAGAAAAAAAAACCATTTTACTTACCGATAATACGAAAACCTCGCATTTTTGACTGTAATCCTAACCCTAACCCTAACCGTAACCCTAACCTTAACCCTAACCCTAACCCTAACCCCAACCATGCCTGTACATACAGTATTTTAACTGAAAGACAGATTAAAATAAGGCAACAGTTCATAACTTGTACCAACAAGTTCAAATAAAAATTGAACCAGTTCCAAAAAAATTGTACTGGTTCGAGAAAAATTAAACTAGTTTAAAATTTTTTGAACCCGTTCAAAAAAAATTGAACTGCGGTTAAAATTGTCCCGCAACATTTATACCAAGATCAAACACGTCTATAAATATCTCTTTCTGCAATCAACGAAATACTTTATTGCACTCATTTTCACTTATATTATTCAAAAAAGTTATAAAAGGGTTGTTCTTTGGTCCATGAGTGCACTTTTGTATATAACAATTGTACTGACAAGTGCATGGTCTTTTGGTCATTCAGCTTGTTTGTGAATTTTAACGATTTGCATAATATAGTGGATGAGGAATAATAATGAAGGCAATCAAGCATATTTTCATAAGAGTACATAACAGGAAAAGATTTCTAAAGTTTTCATCCAATTTTCAACCAAATTCAACCAAAATTTAATGAATTGGTCGTTGGTCTATGAAAGTCCTTTCCACAAACTTTCATGTTAATCTGTTCACAGGGGTGTAGTCCTGGAATATTAACAAAGGGGGCTATCCCAAAGTGTCCAGAAATTGGGGGTTGTTGACAACTTGCTAAATTTGGGAAATTGTAAATTAATTTTTATTTATTTTAATTAGTTTATTTGATTACTGAAGTCACTATCGTTTTCAATGACTGAAAAGTTTATGCTGCAATTCCAAAGCACAATTATTAACCTTTAAAATCCGGGGGGACGATCCCCCATACCAATGTACAATTTTAACAAGGGGGAGCTCAGCTCCGGAGCCCCCCACCACTACACCCCTTTCTGTTTAATATTGTTTGAGATATCCAGCTGATAGACAAACAGATAACAGACAAACAAACAAATAGAGGTGAAAACATAACCTCCTGACGGAGGTAATTATAAACTTTTTGAAAGAGTAAGAAAATCGTTTTAAATAGTTTCACTTCCATTTTTAAGATGATCGTATAGTTGCGCTTAAGTTTATATAAGTACGAAGTTAATAAATCTCTCCGATTCTTTCTTAATTCGTTTTGTTAATATGGTTCATAAATCTTTCATGTCTGAGGCAGGTCCCCTTGACAAGTAAAATACTCTGACGTACGTTGACCAGGGTAAAATCATAAAAGTTGGTTATGACGTCGATGGCATGCAGTGGATCAAGTGGCAAACAGTAACTACGTACTTTGTTGCTTACTAAAATTCAGCGCTGGAATAAGTGCCATTTGCGAACATTGTATGGCAAGATAATTAGTCAAGTATGTAGCCCGTATGCACGCACTCCTTTTAGGAAAAATATGAAGTATTTGCTAATTGATTTCTAGCATCTTCACTAAACATCCAGTATATGTCCTTGGATTAGTAGTATGGATTTGTGTACAGACATGGTCTTACATCTGAGCGACATTTTACTAAAGATGAGCTTCCAAGTCCGTTTCCCTAGCTATGTTGCTGTCCACATTAACCTCTACTTGTGTGGTGCCACCATTTCGTGACAAAACAAAATCGTAAAAAATCGCTTTATACTCTCCCCAAAACTCTGAGGTGTTAAGTCCATAAAGAAAGGGATTCAGACAGCTGTTGGAAAATGCTAACATGACCAGAAAGAAGTATAAAAGGCCACAGGGATCAATATAACCAAACTTGCTCAGTAAGATGCTAACGCGACTGGGTAACCAACCAACAATCAAAGCAGATGAAGCTGCCAGGGCTACTATGGTAATTCTTCTTAACGGACGGCCATGCCCAACGTCTTTGAAAGGACGCCTTCTTAAGGAACAAATAATATGTGAGTAGAGGATGACCACAGATGAAAAGGGAATGATGGACTGCAGTGTGAAGTCTAACCAAGATAATTCTTTGTTGCCGACCTTTAGAGGTGTCCAGCAGCATTGCTGCTTTACTTTGTTGTATCTTGCACGGAAAAGTGTGGTGACATTTACTGCGATTCCCACCACCCATACCAAAATAACGGCTTTTATTGCGTGAACTGGTTTAACTACGCTGTAAATATGGGGCTTTATTACGGCCAACCATCGTTTAATTGTTAGGGCTAGACATGTATAGATGGATACGTATCCAAACGTAAATAGTATCCATCCGGACCAGATAACCTTGCAGTAGATTTCCCTCGCAGTCTCTCCGTCAGGCATCGGTGGGAGGTAAAGGAATTGACTGAATACCAGCATTACGGCAGTCATGAGATCAGCGATAGCAAGACTGAAAATGAATATGTTGTAGGATTGTTTGAGGTAATAGGATCTGGTGACTAATGTGTAGAGCACGAGGCCGTTCGCCAGTAAGGCAATGATAGCGATGAGAGAATAGATAAGATAGGTGTACCACGTATTTCCTTCGAATTCCATCGATTAGTTATTGAGCTGCCTGAAAGAAAAGCGATTCCGGTTTAACAAAAGATGTAAAAGTAAAATGGTGTGAAAAAACACAGACCCAGCCGTCAATTTGCAAAATAAAACACAGTCGAAAAAGAAACACCTTGAAAATCCAAAATACGAGTCAAAATCAAGACGACTGTTGAATTCGTAACATTTCGGTTTTATTTCAAAAGTATCGATGACAGTTTTCAAATAAAACCGAAATATTACCAATTGATATTTTGCTTTTATTTCAAAAGCATTAATGATGCATTTTGTTACAAAACTGAATTCTCTTTTGTAGAACGTGGCCGATTAAATGCTTGGATTTCTTGGACCAGAAGTTCAGCTTCCAGATTTTAGATTTAGTCAGAGTTACAAAATTACAACCTGACTAAATGATATTTGAAAACGGAGCTCACATTTACAGGATGTTCGATTTAGGGTTTTACTGTGTGACAATTTGTCCAGAAACCATAAGCAGCTGACAATTTCAAGAAGTATAAAACAAAACATAACACAGAAACTAACATCTCGTAAAATCCAAGATTCGAATCGAAGACAAGACAAGAGAGTTTGACGGTAATATTTCGTCTTTATTTCAAAGACATCGTCAGACCAATTGGTTTGTGCAAATAATAATTTGGATTGCACATTGCCGACGAATTAAAGATGCGAAAGATATCATAAACATTTTTAGCAGACATAATATTATTTGTAAAACTTATTTATAATCCATAAGGTAAATTTATTTGGAAATTCATGAGGGAAGTGCATGTAAATGAGATGCAACCACCAGTGGGTGTATCACGTTCACATATTAGTTCTGTCTCCACTGGTCTCAACCCTCAAACAGTCAAATAGAGCTTTTGCGGGTTAAAATAACTTCAAAGTCATAGTTTCCATAGGCGTAGGAACTTCTTCAAAATAGGGGGTAGTGGTGGGAGGTAAAATCGGCGTTAATCATAGGTATGAATTTATGAAATACCAAATAGTACCAGGACAAGACGGGAAAAATACTTTCGACCAGAAGTCAAAGATGTCAGCCAATTAGAGGAGAAGGAAGCGGTGTGAAAAATTAGCAGAAGTTCTTACAATGGGTGAGAACTTCCGTGTAAAACAACTGTATCAAATATATAATATTTTTGTCAAATCTGGGGATTTTTTTGTCAAATCCGGATTTATAAAATTTCCGAGTGGTAACATTGTTCGCAAAGGAGCCATTGTCGCCATTGTGTTAATGCCTTCACAATTCTGTACTTATGGATATCATGTAAAATGGATTAAACGAAGCCACCATGTCCCAATAAAATTATACTAATGAAACGAACCTCTCCGTTTAAAACCTTTTGAACGACGGCAAAGATAGTAACTACTGCTATTAACATTCCCACTGTACATGACCAATTAAATGTCCTCAAACTCATAGTTACTAAACTGTATACAACTACCGTAACAAAGTCATAGTGATTGAAGCAAATTAAATGAAAGTAACAACCAACACTGCCTTTGCGAAGTGGGAGTGAAAATTGAACAAGATAGAGCGAGAACTCGTGCATAAAGCTACCTAAAAAGATAGAAAAGATTTCTGGTGTTAAAGATAGATTTTTGTATACAGTGTACCATGCATGGTCAACGTTACTGTTGATGCTATTTGCCTTAGTGTATGTTATTTTCAAACAATAAAGTGTTAATTGAATGAAATAGAGGTTGGAATCAAGTGATACTTTAGCCAAATCAAATGTGTTTCTACAATGTATATGCTTCATTATTGCTTAGAATGGAAAATAATGTTGTCTTCTTAGGAAAACCCTCGCTCTACTATATATTTAAATTATTGACCCATCAAAAACATTATGTGCTATTTGAGCCAAGATGGCAGTTTATATAAAATGATAGCAAACAGGGTGTAGCTAAGTCACTAAGTGCAGTAGCTCATGACCAATGTTTCCACTGTCCTTAAGTATTTTGTTGTCATGGTGATGAAATAGTTGGAAATTGAATCCCTTATCTTGGAATCTTCTATTTTAAATTTCATGTTCTTCCTGTATTAGGTAAAAATAACTTTAACTGTTTAATGATTATGCAAAACATGTAAAGAGATTACTCATATTTGCAAGAAAAATATAAATGCAGCAAAGTAGAATAAAACAGTGAATATATTGAACAGTTTAAATTTCAGTCACACTTTCCCTGCGCATATCATTGATACCCAAATGATCCCAAATAAATTTTGGAGAAAAAGTCCTAAAGTTTGGTGTTCATTGTTTACAGGCTTTTAAAGTTACAAATGCTCAACGTTATTGGGGGGCACATAGCTGAAAGATTGCAGCATAATTTCGTTGCTTGTTTTATATCTGTTGTGGACCTTCCTTTACCAGTTTAAGCATGTTTACTTTAAATTGTTGTATAACGTACTTATCATGGGTCTAGCCAAGTCAACTTCGATTATAACACAAACCAGTTCGACTTGTAGCAAGTAACAGTAGACGAATGCATGTACAGCATGCCTATTTTTTAAAAAATGCTTTGGAGTAGCTACGCTAAACCTTTGGTGTCCGTCGGTTCCTTGATGCCATGTCCACCCGAATTACCATTAATTATTAATTAGTTTACAACGATTGGTTATTAATTATTAATTTTGACTGGTAGACAGAGGAGCGCAATATATTACAACAAGAAATAGTACGATTAATTTTCAAATTGCACTCCTCTTGATTTCGCCATTCAAGTGCGATGTTAAATGTCCCTTATTCTATTCTAGCTTTTTCTTGTCCAGACGTCTCCATTAGTTAAATAAAACTGTATTACATTAGCAAGAGTAAAGTAGTGAAATACCTATTCAGACAGAAATGAGTTAAAACTTCAAGTGTAAATGGCGTTCTTGCAGTTGAGTATTTCGAGTCTGAATAAAAGTCTACAGTTTTCATCCTTGGAACGCTTGTATTTGTCCCAACTCTCCCCGTATCTACAATGCTTTAATGTCTTGAAAGTTATCATACAATCTAAAATATTCGAAATTTGGAAAAAAAAGCTCTGTTGCCAGAGATATTCTTATAAATTAAACAAACGTGACCTTGACTGAACTTAATGTCATTTTGATGCGTTTTCAGACACAGAGCCCAATAGTTGATATTCATGTTGACCTTAAGTGACCCTTTAGGTGTTTTTGACCCTGACTGGATTAGATCTCTTAGCTTGACTCTTTTAAATAACCGAAATCGATTTGTTATCAAGTTCTCACATTAAACTGAGCGTAAGATTGGGGTTTTTACATGATATATTTAAAGTAAATATTTTATGTACAGTGCACAGTATACGTTTCATACTGTCTTGAATTTATTGTAGTTTGCATGTACAGTGTAATCATGCGCCAAAGAAAATTGATTAAGGTTTTGTTTTTTTTTCAAATGCATATATAGCTCGTTTAATGTTTAACCAAATAATATATTGCAATGATATTCCAAATATATGTAATATAATGCAAATCTATTTCAGATTTAAAGTGTAATACATTAAAAAGCATTCAACAAACCTCAAATAGCTTCCACCATAAGGACATCGATTGTCAAAAGTTCCTTCTTTTATTATCGACTTCGTGGATAAAGTTTGGGATGATTTGAAATAACTGAAAACTGAAGACGAATATTTAACAGTTTACACTTTTTAGAACGTTTACTATTACACCTACCTTTCAATTAACGTTAAGGACACTTTCCGGATGTTTAGTTTTGTAGATATCCCGTCGGTGCAGGGGACATATTTTTGGTCTGTTTGGGGTCGATGTATGATTACTATAGAAACAAATAAGTTGTCAAAGATATTTGTGTAGTTGCAATATATTCTGTTTATTTCTACTAAAATTACTTCATTCTAGAAAAGCTGCCCTTCAACTGGAGTATTCAATTTTGTAAAGTTGCACTTCAAAAGCATGTTCACGAATCAAGTGAGTCAGTTACTGTGACTTAGAAGCTAAAAACTTTATTTTCAGTCCTTTTGTCGATCAATATCATCAGAGACCGGTGATCGACGAAAGCTCAGACAAAACAGCTACCAAATGTTTTAACTAACAGTGGTTGACGTCGTTTGTTTACAAGAAATATTAACTTGGCGAATGTTCGTCGAAGGTATTACAGGATGCGGGCGTTGAGAGCAAACAAAACTACAAAACAAAGTGAATAACAAGATAGTTTTCCATGGGATAGGGTTTGACCTTTCTGGCATGTGTAAGACAATATAGAAGATTGAAATCGTTGATTACGTGCGCAGCATTTTAATGATGTTTTGCTTGTTTGTTTCATTCCAGGACTGGTAAACTACGATACATCGTTTACTGGATAATATATTGGAAGGTGACTACAAATAGAAATGCACTTAGTAATGTGAACAAATTGCCTGCTAACTGCAGTTGAACTGATATCTCTAATTTTCGAGATCATGTGTATTAACGTCACTCTCGAATCTCCTACACCAATTCGCGTGAGATCGACACATTGTTGGTGTTACGTAGGGTAAGATGAAACAGAACGATCAGTATTTGATTTTGAATATAGGAATTATATAATTATGTTATATCGGAAACAAACCTCTTTGAAGGAAGTACCTAGAAGTAAAAAAATTCTAAAAGAATCAACCTAAACATGTTTCGAAAAAGTAATTGAATGGGAGCCTTTGTTCTGAATCAAACTTATGATGAAGGGAATGTATATGGATGTTCATGATTCATATTTCATTATTCGCATCCATAACTTTCTCTTCATCTTATTATCTAGTCATGTTATCGAGCATAATATTTCTTACAATACTATGCAATATTACTTCTCATATAATTATCATAATATTTCTTTGGATTTACCATCCACTATTATATATATGTATCTGTATATTAAACTCGGGTTCAGTCTACTAACTGTGTATTTGCTCGGTAAAGGACTGGACAATACTTCCAGGGGGTCAATTCCCACCTTTACTTACTATGACAAACTCCATTTCGCTCCTACTTATCATTGAGTAAACAGGCATTTGTTATCTGTCCAATTTTACCAACCTATCCGAAATTTACAGGCACTACTATCTCTTAGACATTGACAGAAATACACAGTCTTCACTTCATAAGAAAGAACTAGTCGACCATATCAAAACCACTGACATCGCACTTAAACTCTCCAAAAATATAAAGACTTTATTTAGATTTACGCTTTTTCATTGCCTTCCTGATATTGCTTCTAGTAGTACTAATCATAATAAAGTGAAGTACTCTCGTAATTGTATGACAAGTTAAATTAATTTCTGATTATTGCTTCGTCATCTGAGATCTCCTCAAATGAATACATCATAAATAGGTCGTAGACTTTTTTTACAAGAACTAGCAGGGCTACATATTTTACTAAATGGATCATATCGCGAAACGAGTTGTGAGAATCATCTAAACGAAATAATTTTACAACCCTGAATTTTGTAAATCAGGGCCCAGTTGTATAAAACTCTTAATCATGATTAAGTCAGCAGTCAGGTGATTAAAACGAAGTTAAATTCTCGTACACTGATCCTGATTGGCTAAAACTAAACACTAATCATGATTAAAGTTAATCACCTTCATATACAACCCGCACCATGTTTGTTATCTTCGCATCGGAGCTGTGTGAGGGAGACTGGGAGTGAATTGCATGCTCCCACTTTTTACTTAAATGACAACTTTTCAAATGACAAGGCTTCTTTACAATATTTTAACTGGTAGTTTAATGTTAACAACGCAGTAAAACTTTAATATTGGTATTGGGCTGGGAACCAAACTTTTGTAATTTCGAAGCTCCAGGGGGCAAAATCCTCTTTATCTTGTAAAAGAACTCTACCTTGGTCGCGCCTGCTTATTTAGAAACTCTTAAAAGACTGCCACAATGTGATGCCTCCCATATCAATTTTACCTCCTAGGCTACGGGTTTGTTATATGAAAAAGGCAATCATTATGTTGAATTGAATTGCATGACATCCCAACTAATAAGGCCGTCATTTCACAAAATTTTCAGCTATACACCACGAAAGACATCGTTACCAGATTGTTACCGAATCCTAAAAGAAGACGTTGGGTGCCTCATTGAATGTGATTCAATTTTGACTGGCTTGTTTTGAAGGATTCGTTTTATACTTAGCTATGAAGTAACCAAGCCAGCTTTGCAAGGCAAACCGGTTGAATTCACAATCGTCATAACAGAACCGCTAAAGAACACTATAGTATACTGAGCTATCCGCTCTATTCAAGTGGCCCCTTAAGAAAGAAAAGTATTTCGTAGATAGATTACCTTTATTTTGTTTTCTGAATCTCTGTCTTCCTTATTATACCACGTCTTCATCAGCTAACCAAAAATCCATTTGTCTATCAAGTATAATGCTTCCCATCTCATCCTTGCCACGTGCTAGGTATGTTATTTCTTCATCGGTTTCTTGGTGATTGCATGTTTAGTAATAAGATGTTGTAATTAACATACGCCCATCCCAAGGTAACAAAATATTCAAGAAGAACTGCATGACATCTAACATTCCAAGCAAAATGTCTTCCAGATTAAACGTAAACTGACTGTAATTTACTAATAACATCATAGTGAAAAAATACCCAAGCAAAAAATCATCAGAACGTTTCACATCTTATAATAGAAAAACCCAACTAAAAACGTAATTAGTATTTCAATTAAGTGAAGAGTTTATTTTATAATCTATGGTGGCCACCCCCACATACTTCCAAATGTATATACAATATTTTAAGTAAGAATTTTCTCCTATATTGCATAGGTGGGGATGGCTCTTCTTCAATCGACATCTTTTGCAGCCAGGGTGGTTGCTATGCATTGTTTAATAAATAAGTGTCAGTGACGAGGACAAAGGCCAAGTGTTTTCACTCCTGATGAACTGATAAGAGGTACGATTTTGCATGTCAATAATATCGTAAGTCCGCGGAATTCCAAAAATACTCGTTCGATATTCGACAGCAGAAACAGCAATACGAGTGGAATACTTGTTCGCTCAAGAAATTAAAGCTGCGAGGAAGAAAGGAAAAGAAGAATACTCAGATGTTTTATGTTGCAAGTGACTAACGTATCTACAAGGTACGAGTTTAAGTTTATAGTAAATAACATTCCATATTTATTCAGAGGGTTACGATCATAATTCGTAATCATACATCATTCGTTGATCTAGGTCTTTGCAAAAAAGCAACGAGTGTTTGCATATGGCATTGCATAGCTATGAGATGGTAATGGCTTTGGTACACAACCTTTGAATGATGATCTGAATTGTGCTTTGATGTTGTCAATATTTCTGGTCATTCCATCCAATGCTTACTACAGTAGTTTACCCTATAGATTATGTTACTTTAACAGTAAATTAGCTTATTTAATACAAATTGGGTTGAACGTATTCTTTCCTCCATTAAAAATTTAGCACTTTCCGTTAAGAAACATGGAACTACGTTGGTTTTATAATTAATTTGCATACAAAAGTGACGAAAGGCGAAGAGGTCTTTGCAACAGCACCTCAATATCGCCAAGAAGTTCTGACGTCTTAGGTTCCGTCTCTTTTTAAAGATTTTCTCTTTAAGTTCTTAAAAAGTTGTACTTACAACTTCCTGTCATATTCACACACTTTTGCGTCCACACATGATAAAATCAATATATTTAAACATTATTTGTCAGTACAGACAGATCGCTGTCGATCCTTGAACATCTTATACTTGTTAGATGAGTAGTTTGGTTCAGATGGGTCCCTTAACAATTACAACACCTGTTAATAGCTATAGATTGTTAATTCTAATTTACAATACCTTAATTACCGTACAAATTGCTCTAAGTCATCAATAATGCTTTAGCAATTTGGTTGAAGTGAAATCTTACTGTTTATTTTGATCGCATACATGGGATTCACGGTTTCTCCTGGCTGGATACTTTGCAGTCAACTTGAAATACCAAGATGTCTAGGTTTGCTCCATTTACTCTTTTTTTAAAGCAAAAAAAATCGCTAATTAACCCTTATAAAAATAACACATGCCATTTCACGTAAAAAATTGTAATTTAGATTGAAAATGTTTCAATACTATACATGAAATGAAAATTTCATAGGTGAAATTAATTTTTAACATGTGAATCTTGCATTTAATGTGTGAAGTACATGTCTCATATAGTAACATTTCACATTTAAAATTTTGAACCACGTTATTTCCAATGTGATTTCGGTATTTCATTTGTGATATCGTTCTGTTTTCATATTGAAATGAAAATTCTTTCGTGAAAATGTTCCAGCTTCATGTGTTTTTCACACATGAAAGCATATACGATATATTTGAAACTAAATTTTAGTGGAAGCTCTTTCACCACACAAAGATGTTTGATATTGTAATCCAACTCTTATCGGAATACTGCTATGCAAATTTAGATAATGAGCCTCTCCAGCTAATTTAACAAAAGAAACCATGCATTGTTTTTAAAACAGATAAAAATTAACTTTTGAGTTTCTTTATTGATCGTTTGCAATCAATCGGCGATTACGTTGATTCAACATGATATAGCAGTAAATGACAGTATTTTGTTGACCCTTTGGTGGCGGCGAACGTAAGTATTTTATTTGTGATAGCTCCAGAAAATTTTCTTATTTCATTTTTTCTCAGCATATAAATACGAGTACCATTGCATCCAATGGCGAATTATACACGTGTTTGATCGACAACTATTATTAAAAGAATTCGCGAATGAGCAGTTTTGTTTAAACGGTATGGTATAGCTGATCAAACAAGCTGACACAAGCCAAACCCAAAAAATACTAACTTACGTCTCTGCTCTTTTAATAGTAACTTAAATACACAACTTTCAGATTGTTTTAACGAAACTAAACACTAACTGTGCTGGGCAATGTTTGTATTAATTCCCCGACAATTTTCAAGTATTGTCGGGTTTAACTATTCCATCTACCATATTGACTGACTGGCGCACTTTAAGAGTATAGTGACCTATCCTCAGAGTATTGATTGACAAGAGAATAACAGCTTTGCTATTTCTATTAATTAACAAATTATGAAAGAAATATGTAAGTTCTATAAGGTTTATTTCTTCATTTTCCTGCTTAAAAATACGCAAAGTCAGGCCTAAAATTCTGATGAGGACAAGACATGGTGAAAGAGAATACAGTATACAACGAGCATTTTAGGCAATGCTTTCCCGGAGATTCTAAAAATGCAAAATATTCAATTGGTAAGTTCTAAAAATTTCTTGGAATTATAGTTCCGCTATTCCATGAATTGTGCCCATGATAAAAAAAATCATAAAATTTAAGGTCTGGTCAGACGAGAACAATTAAGATAATAATTAAAACAATGTAATATTGGATGACGGCCAGCGTATTGCCTCAAATATGCTGCCAGCCACCCTCTCGCTGTATCGTGGACCGTATTTGCCAGACGGACTGACGTTTGTTTTCGCTTGTTGCTACCCAGTTCACTCATTAATAATTGACTGTTGTCTTTTGTTCTTTGTTCTCTCTTAGTTTAAGTTTTGGTCTTTTCGTTGTTATTTTGTTAGCGTTTAGACTTAAGGTCATGTGGCTATTCAGTTTGGAAAAATGGACTAAGGTAACTACTGTATATCCAACTTAGCAATAACATGATAAACAAGCGTAAACAAACGTTAGGTATTTTGGACTTTTGGTCGAATTTCAGACTTTGCTTGAATGATCTCTGATTCTGAGAGACTCGTGTGTTCTGTGTTCACCTTGAGTGCCTATAGTATACTTGCCTGCTGACCATATGTAAAGCTCAACAATGCGATATAAGAATCTTACGCGTAAAGACGGTAAGATGAGGACGGTAACATATGGCCGCGTCAAAATGCTTTGCTGTCGTCTTTGTAAACAAACGTTATTCGATTCGTCAGGTGTGTGTGTATAAAATGAGCTTCAGGGAGATAAGGGAACCCTTTTACTCGCTCGGACGACAAGCAAATCGGAAATGGCACCATACTGAATATATAATAACCTGCCACGGAGCCAAGATCACTTTTTTTTCCAGCACCGTGGACTAAAGAAATGGCGGCTTATCAAGCGTGAATAAACTTTTGCATAATTTCTCCACGATAATAAAATTACAGTAGTCTGACCACGGTTTGGCCCAATTACTGGTGTCAAACAGCGCTTAAAAACATTCATAGGAGCAGCAAAGAACGAATCGATCATCCCAAAAGGCTACTACCTAGAAACATGTAATCGAGAAAACAACCTGAAGAAGTAACTGAGAGAAGAACTGATAGGATTAAATTTACTCATAAATACTTTTGATAAAATTCAGTATTTTATCAGGTTACTTCTTCGTAATGAAGGTAAAATTTAGGTCACAAAGTTGTTAATAATGTGATTCAGCTGGTTTGTTAAGCGGTTTAAATAATTCCCATTTTACTCCTGCAGTACACGTCGAACGGTGGAGTTCACCTGAAATTTTGACCAGAACATCAACATATATAATAAATTGAATTGTACTGACAAGTTTGTGATTCTAGTTAATATTACTGGTATAATTGTAAGAGTCTGTCAATGTTAAGGTATGTTTGATAGATCATCCCTGTTTTAGAAATTAGAGACTTTATTCATGAGGAAGCCCTCTGTCGCTTGAAATGCCCCGATTGTATGAGCAGGTGATGCGCTGGGTAACCTTTAGTTTTGGTACTTACGTCATCATTAAATTGGTCGTGTGTTCCTTTGTTTTACTCTGATCACATCCTGATGTACTTAATTGATATCGTTTTAAACGACATTGCGTGGCATCATCGGAACTGCTTGCCTTTGATCAGGTAAGTATACTTCTTACATAGACCATCTTAATATTCATGCCTAGTGTCAATTCTTGTTTAACTACACGCTTAAATTTTATGAGAATTGTAGCTTATCCGAGCCTTGGCTCCCACTGATACATAAGGCAGGGAAACGTCGAATCTAAGGAAGCGCATTTATCGACGCGCACCTAAATTGACCCTAGTATTGGGAGTATCATACCTTTACTATCAAAATTCAAAACTTAAAAGACAACGTGCTTTTTTTCAAAATGTGCCTTATACATGAGTAAGTTTGAAAGAAACGAGATTTGGGCTGATCTTGAGTTCGTTTCCAAGTGATAAGTATTGAGTTAAATTTAAAATTTTAGTTTTTAGTTCAAGTACACCAAACGCGGTCAATTCCAGAATGTTATCTAACCAAAAGACCTGAAATTGTCAAAGCTGTGTAAAATGATTAGTATCACATGCAAAACACGTAAAACACTAAAAACGAGAATGTCAGTTGTTAAAATACTTCAAAAACACAAATATTTAGCAATGTACATATTTGGAGGTTCACAGCACAAATATAGCTGTTCCTTTTTCGCTTAATGGTACTCTGCATTCATAAGACTTTTAGATTAGCAGATATCCTTTGTAGTGCAAGTGCAATATTAAGTGTATTATGTTGGGAGTGGGGTCATGCTTCTTTTACCATGGAAACAATGCTATCGTTACAAACCTTTTGAGAGCACTGCAACATGCTTTGTTAACCTCCGTTAAAATTATCGAGACCCAAATAATGAGTTTGTTTGTTAAGCACTGAACTACCTCACCGGAGAACGACCCCATCCAGCTCTCTTTGTTTATGATAGCAATTAAGCAGTTAGTGTGACAACAAATTATTCTAGGATCGTGAAAAAAGTTCAACTGAATCACGAGAGAGATTTGAATAAGGGACCAACTTTTCTATACACCCTAAATTTTATACTGTCTACTTTGAATTATGTACCAATCACACCCATTTTCGATCGTTTTCAATCGGTTTTGGTTTCCTACTCAAGACCTCGCTGTGATAGCTGGGCGCGGTTTTTGATTTCTAGAGGGGAGAGCGAGTCTGAAATGTAAAACCCGGTACGAGTCTTGACTCAAATTCAAGACCCAAACCGGGTTTTACATTTCAAATTCAAAACCTAGTTTCAAAATAAGCAAAAATGAAACACCCATTAGCGCAGTAAACACAACAACATTTTACTCAACGTAAAAATATACAAATAACACAAATTATTACAACAACATCACCATGTTTTCCGTACTCCGCACAAATTTTAGTCTCCGTCTCGCGTGGTTCTTCTTCTTTTAATTTCTTAGACTTAGTCACATTAACACCATACAAAATGTCAGACACTTCCATTTCTTGTT
>JBAHVQ010181530.1:0-16251 GCA_036872915.1 Nanipora kamurai | reverse complement strand
TAAAAGTATTGTCTGTTTTATGTTGTAGGTTAATGTCTCGGGAAATGCATCGAAGGATCTTAAATTATGCTGTGAAACATTGGCATTCATGAGGTGACATCACCTTTCACTTCTTCTTTCATCAGCCTCTTAATACTGCTATTTCTTTTAAATAAAACATCGTTCGGATTTTTTAAACGAGTTCTCAGCTATTTGTATTTAACTGCTTTCACTTTAATAATTGCTTTAAAAATGCTTTCATTTTAATAATTCATTGACCACGTTATTGTCATTGTTGTTCAGGTTTTGGAGCCAAGCCATCTCTATCCTAATTTAGCAACTGTTTTAAACTTTTCATGGTCGTAAGTCTTAGTGGGAGTAATGAAGAATCGAAATAAATCACCGTCGAGATGTTTTTGAATTTTAGAAACGTGTGACAAAATGGTTTGATAATCAGCATTCCTGCCTAAGCGCTTAGCTAGCAGCCCTATTGCTCTACAGTCTAGTAGCTTATTTTATGGTTAAGCAACGGTGAGTTCGAGTTTGGTTGAAGATAGTGGCTGCTTATCCTGTTGGCATAAATGCAACTTAATTGACGTTATTAAACCCTTAGCTAAGGGTCGAACACAGTTGAAAGGCTAGTGGATGCTGCTCTTCGTGTAATTAGCCGCACAACAGTTACAACAGAAGAATGCATCCTCAGCAATAGATTGACCAGGCGGGAAACGTAGTCTTAGACAAATAGACCAATGGAAAGTCAGGTTTAGGAAAAAAAAATCATTGGTTAACGCCTGTAATTGATATGTCATTGGTTAACGAAAGTCATTAACGCCTGTAATTGATATGCCCTGTGTCGCTTTATATCATCGCAGTCTGATTCTTTGTAATTCTATTTCTGGAGATGTTTCAAGTTTGGCAACGAAACGTTAGAAATTAATAAATACTGTATATATTTCCTTGTTGTTTATCATGCCTTTTCTCCCTATTTTATGCTGGGCTCTTATATGTGTCACAAGAATGCATCCTCGAAGTGGAGGTGTGTCAGGGTGTCGATTGCTTCCACTGGTGTAGATGATTGCAGACTTTTCAAAATACTCGGAGTTTTATAAGCTCTTAAGCCTGGTTCACACGTGCGACATAACCATAAGTACAAGATCAACACGAAAACAAAACGTGACTTCTCCTCTTAGACTTGCAAAGACAAAACAACGTCTTTGTTTTGTCGTTTGTCTGGCTCTTGGCTTATGCTTGGACTATGATCTTATGCTTATGACGATCCTTATGTCGCAGATTTGACTTCATTCCTTTGTTTTGTCTTTCTTTTTGTTCTTATGGTTGTATTTACGCTCACGTATGGACCAATCTTTATAGGCTAACAACATTCCTTTATTTTTGTTCTTCCCATACCAAGAAAATCTTGCGTACGTTTTTGATGGTTTTTCATTTGACAATCACACCATGATTCATGAAGTGATTCTTGAAGCTTAACTAGGGCCAAGTGTAACTTATATATTACTTTATGTTTGTTAAAAGGCTGGCAACACTTCTTCCACGGTGGTTGATGCATTGTAACTCTGAACTGGACTCACTGTGTGAAAGAAACACGGAGAAACTTATACATTTTCTGAATGATTATTTGGTAAGTTTACAAGAAAGGTAGCTGACACAAATTTAAAATGCTAAATTTATGTTTTACTTGACTAAGCCGTTTGGAATTCCCGCCAAGGAATGTCGCAAGCCTTGATTAAATATTTTTCTTACTGGATTTTAGACGCTCAAAAATTCCTGCCGTGTTTCAGCTTTTCGAACACTAAATGTTGTTCCACAAAACGTCGGTATTTTTGGCAGGGTTCATAAGGTTGTGGAATCAAGGGAAAAATAGTGTTTAGTCAAGGACAAGTATTTATTTAGATACCCATGTCTTGGCTTCTGTTGAATTTATACATCTGATTGTAGGTGTGTGAGCCCCTTTTATGTGATGGTCTTTCGGAACCAGGAGTTAAATGATCTCGGAGCGAAAATTTGTGGCTAATGATATCCTGACGTGATTCCTTGTTGTCTTTATATACTGCAACACGTCTTTATCCACTTCGTTTTTATTATTTTCCAATAATTTTTCACCCATGCGGATGTGATCACACGATACGTTCCCGCATTGTAACTGTTCTATTGTATAATTTTTTGTAGAAACCATATGTGTTCCAGGAAACATTTGCTATTCCATTTGACTTTACAGCTCATTTATTTAAAGTAAGTTTTGACAAACAACAATTTAATTCTGCACCAACTGTCTCAACCAACGAGGACACAGTCTTAACTTTCATTTAAGAGTTTATCGTGCAAGTAAATGTCACTCCCATCTGCTTCACCTGTTGTGGAAGATGTCTCCTCTTTAGTCTGCTTAAGGCCGAGTAAAATGTGATAGGTGGGTACAGAGTTACTCATGGCTTGTTATGTTGAGGTAAAACGCTAATTTGGCTATGATCACCTTATGCAAGGAGATCATTAATTTAAAGCGAAACTTTATCAAGGTAAGGTGAAAGAATTTAGCTTATTTAACAGCTAAACCCGGCCTTTTACTTACTGCTTGAGTCGCCGTCGATACGATGCGAGGCCATCTACGACAATCACCCCTGATATTTTACTAATAGAATTAGGTCATCCTAATTCTAAACCAGAGTAGCACTACATCTAAGAAATGACTAATACTTCACCTGGTTGCGAAAAAAGACTATTTACCGTTGTTAATCCAATTTTACTCCACTTTTGTTCCACCAGTACTTGAATCCGCCCTCAGTGTTTCCAATACTCTGGCAAAGCATCTTTGTAAAGAATTAAAACGAGTTTTAAAACGTGTTCTCTCCACGTATCCAGGAATCACATACGAAAGCCCACAGGAAAAATCATGCTTGTGAAATGTTTGTAAATCAAATTTTGGAAGACTTCATAAATCGGACAATCTTATTTCAAAAGCAAAAAGAATCTGTTCATAATCTTAGAGACATTATGAAAATTCCAATTCTGTATCTGTTCTTCGTATATGTTATATGATGTGTTATTAATTTCTATATTTTACTGCAATACTTGTGTTTCATTTAATCTCCATGTACTCCAATAATTTTCCTGTAAATGCTTGTGACTATTGAACAAATAAAGAATCTGACTACCTGCTAGCCTGTCTGCCTGTATGTTTGCCTGCCTGCCTGCCTGCCCGCCTACCTACCTACCTACCTACCTACCTACCTACTTACCTACCTACTTACCGACCTACCTACCTTCCTACCTACTTACCTGCCTACCTACCTACCTACCTACCTACCTACCTACCTACCTACTTATCTACCTATCTATCCATCTACCTACCTACCTACCTACCGACCTATCTAACTATCTACCTACCTACCTACCCATCTACCTATCTACCTATCTACCTATCTACCTTACCTACCTACCTACCTACCTACCTACCTACCTACCCATCTACCTATCTACCTACCCACCTACCTACCTACCTACCCATCTACCCATCTACCTATCTGCCTACCTACCTACCTACCTACCTACCTGTGTATCTACCTACCTATCCATCTACCTATCTACCTACCTACCTTCCTACCTACCTACCTACCTACCTACCTACCTATCTACCTACCTATCCACCCATCTACCTACCTACCTACCCATCTACCTATCTACCTACCTACCTAACTACCTACCTACCCATCTACCTGTCTACCTACTTACCTACCCATCTATCTATCTACCCATCTACCTGTCTACCTACCTATCTATCTACCTCCCTACCTACGTACCCATCTACCTATCTACCTATCTACCTACTTACCTATCTACCCATCTACCCATCTACCTATCTACCTACCTACCTACCCGTCTACCTACCTACCTGCCCCTCTACCTACCTACCTACCTACCTATCTATCTACCTCCCTACCTACCTACCTACCTACCTACCTTCCTACCCATCTACCTGTCTACCTATCTACCTACCTACCTACCCCTCTACCTACCTACCCCTCTACCTACCTCCCTATCTACCTCCCTACCTACCTATCCACCTATCTACCTACCTACCTACCTACTTTCATATCTACCTATCTATCTTCCTACCCATCTACCTATCTACCTACCTACCTACCTACCTGCCTACCTGTCTACCTACCTACCTACCTACCTACCCCTCTACCTACCTACCTATCTACCTCCCTACCTACCTATCCACCTATCTACCTACCTACCTACCTATTTTTATATCTACCTATCTATCTTCCTACCCATCTACCTATCTACCTACCTACCTACCTATCTACCCATCTACCTGTCTACCTGTCTACCTACCTACCTACCCCTCTACCTACCTACCTATCTACCTACCTACCTACCTATCCACCTATCTACCTACCTACCTACCTATTTTCATATCTAAAAGTGTGTTTTATCGCTTGTTTAAGCACCTCGAAATTACGTGGTTAATAAGACTCGGTTTCAGATCGTTTTTGTCAACACATTTCCGTGTTGCGATATTGGATGAAACGGTTTCCCTCGTGTTAATCGCCTACGTTAACTCTTCCGGCACTCATTTACATCAAGATGTAGAATTTTAAGAAGACTGCAGTTAAACGCTTTCTTATTTTCTTAGTATTATATTAGCTAACAGACTGTTAATAGAAAATGAACTATTCTTCATTCATCCAACAGGCTTTTTTCCCCTCTTCGGTCAAATTTGAGAAAGAAACAGTTAGGTAAGTAAATTAACATTTTTTTTCTTTCATGATAATTTTATTTTTCGTCTCCCTTGTAATTGGCTGAGTGGCTGCTGCGCCCCTTCCAAAAGACTGCCTAGAAATTATGGTTTCCTCACGTGCGTTACAGTGCAAGCATGATTTTACGCATGGGACTGTCCATCTCCATATCTCGTTTTACCGTGTTTTGCGAAGATGACTTTCTACATATTTACTACTGAACACAAAATATTTAATAAGATATAAATCCAATGAAAAAAAATATGAAGATCGACATTTTTCAGCATCTCGCAGATCAATTACCTGACTACGCCTTCAGCGTGGGTAAATAATTTTATTTTATTTATTTTTTAATTTATTAACTTCAGTCGGAGCACCAACACAGCGTGAGCCAAGTACGTTAGTGGCCTGTTACTACAATTATGTATTAAAGCTGAAAACAACATTTCTTCGAAGTAGGCAGCTGACTTGCCGTTGATACTAGACATATTGTATTATATCAAGACCCAGAAAAACTCTGAGCTTCAGATGGGGTTCAAACCCACAGCCATCTGTTTGCCAGTTGGACGCTCAAACCTGTGAACCACTATACGTCAGATGGTAAAACAAGTTTACTTCGGGTATTTAAACTTGGTGCTCATTGTTTTTATAAGTCTTTGCCTTACCGCAATTTAAACAGCAAGATAAATCAAAGTAAAATCTGCCGGCTATTGACAAACCATATTTTGTTCAACATCGTCCATCATCGTTCGGCATTTGAATCTGTCGCAGAGGCTCATTACATTACGAATTGAGTGCATTCTTATACGAGAAAAGAATTTATTACCATCCTCAACTTTGCAGTAAATGATTTATATTTAACCCTGTCCTGCCAGGAGGTCTCCCTTTGGCGAATATAAGGGCCTGACGTTGTACCCAGAGTTAAAATTATGTGAAAACTGATCGTCCAGAACGTAATCCGAACAGCATCATCTTGTAAAACCAAGATTTAAGAACAAGACAAAGACAAAGACAAAGAGGTGAATCAGTGATATTTCGATTTTTGATTCACCTCTTTGTCTTGTTCTTAACTCAAATCTTGGGTTTCCAAGATGCTGCTGTACGGATTATGTTTTGTTTTATATTTTTTTCAAATTGTCGGCTGGTATCGGTTTCTGATCGTCCAAGTTAGTGTAGTTTTGAACTTCCACCTACAGTCTTTTTCAAGACTACACAAACGTGGACGATCAACTTTCACAGACATCTAACGAACCACTCACCATTGCCTCGAACGTATAGTTAATATGGATCATCATTTACATCTCATTAACTAGTTCGTTATCGATTTTTAAATCCTATTGGTCATCTTTTTGACACATGATTTCTTCTCAATATAAAAACATCACATATTTATTTCCATTTTACGTTTCACTCCAACGAAGGGCCTTCGCTCGAAATGTCAGTTTCTCTATTCTTAAGTTCTGGCAGTTTCGCAACCCTTTTTATTATCTACAAGCCGTTCAACACTGCCGACGCAGCACTCTACTTCAATATAAAAGATACTTTGCTTTTTTTTACGTTTTTTGTGCAAGACATTGTAAAATTTGAAGGATGAATTAGAAAATGTGTCCTCATTAACTCAATCTGAAAAATATAACAGGCACGTTTTGATAGCTTATGGCAGTTCTACCATCTCTCGTTCAAAGAAGTTCCGGTTTTTCCGAATGTGGAAAGCTAATTTCATGCTACGCGTGCAGCGTTTACAAATTAGCTTGGTTATTCGTTTCATGACGTCATTTTTCTCGACAGGCTTTCCGAAAAGATGTTCACCAAACTGACGAGAGAAACACCATTATTCCTTGCATCCTTAGTGGTGAGTAGCTTAGGTGTTTTTGAATGCCTAGGAATTACCCGGAAAGCATAAATGAACTAATACAAACGTCGATGAGAAATATTGGGACCGTTTATACAAAAGAACTAAGGCGAGGCACCTGCGGTTAGCCGGGAATACGCTCACACTAATTGGCCTCTCCAGAAAACCCGAGAAAGACTGGGTTATGGGTAACCTACCTGAGATGAAAGTTTACAAACGCAACCATCGACATGATAAGTCTCGCTTGTCACCCAGAAGCCAACCGTTCCGTGGTTTCTGGATTGGTCAATAGCGGAAATTGCATTTGGGTCCCTTCGTGCTAAATGGGTTGTACGTCTTTTATTCAAATCGTAAAAAATCGTACAAAGCATATATCATGATGTAATCAAGGTATATTAGGCATTTACCCGTCAATTGATCACATGAAATTGAATTTACATTAGATGAAGGAAATATTTAAGTGTAAGAATGGTAACTTTTAAAACCTAACCGGGACCAATTGCGAAAAATGCAAGTGCGGGGCCACCGGCTAGGAATCGAACCCCCGACCGAATCTACTGCAGTGTTCTGTCAAATGAACTACGGTTATGGTCGCTGCCGACAGCGTGGTCACGAATTCTGTATTTGTTTAAATGTAATTTTTTGACTCTTTTTGACATTGGTACTCTGGTTTTATTTTTACGTTATTTAATATACTTATCCGTTAGTCAGCGTAATAAAGTAAAACTTTCATAAAAATTATGCATTGTTTGCAATATAAAGTTGTCTTCTTCATTTAGTTCTTGTCTTAATTATTCATAATAAACTTCTCGTTTCGTGTACTTACCTTATACTGTTCTCTGAAAATCTACACTGTTGCCAAAATATTTGACTTCTCGGCTCTGAAGCGAGTTTGTCGAACTCTATGTTGTGATGTGAAAACCGTTAGCCCATGAGAAGGTTAATGTAGTAATTTTTTCAATACTAAATGCTGAGCACTAACTTTATTGTAGTGGGAACTTGGTATGTATCAGACGACCAGCGGACGTTCGTCAGGCTTATGATCTCAGGAAAAACGATTTCCGAGCCCTAGATGGGAATCGAACCCGCAGCCTTCTCATGACCGATCATCAGAACTGACAAACGTTCGCTGGTCGTCTGAACTTTTTCACTGGTGAATACTGGTGAGGTCTGATACGATACTGTATCACCTATATCTTTGACACTATTCAGTTACAAATCACTTGAAACTTTACATGTTAAGTGCTATGGAATACATATGTGCTCATGAAGAGTTTCAAGTGATTTCTTTCGATCACTTCAAAGATATACTGGGTTTCCCAATAAATAATTATGCACTCTGACGTAGATGATTGTGTCATTTAAATATTAAACAAATCTTACTTTCTCAAGAATGAAGTCAGATAATTTCATAAGAGAGAGATGTAAAGGCTGGACTTCATAATTTCAAAAGTTCTTCATACGAAAGGGTTTCTTTCGAACTGCTTTTTACCGTTCATATCCCCTGTAAAAAAGTATTATTTCAAGTTAATTCTTCTCCAACACCATTAATTTCTGTCCAAATATCACGATTCCTGATAGTATTTGCCTTACCAACACATTTATGACCTAGAATTAAAGCTTTGCGTGGTAGGACCCAAGTTAAAAGATTTTCGTTTACAAGCCGAAGAGCAAAGCATGAAGGATGCAGCAAACGCATCATACAAAGAAAAAAAAGGATGACGTGAAATATTCTATTTCATTCCACATGATAATATAGTTTGTTTTCATTTTTTCGTTAAAATCGTCGCGAAAATTAGTTGCTGCAGATGAAGAAGGTAACCCTACAGTTAAGCAGATTCCTTTGTTACTTTTTAGTTGTTAATCCTGAAAAATAGCACTTCATTTTCAACTCTTTGTTCCTCAGGTTTGGTTACGTATGACATTAAACTGAAGTGCATACGATGGCAGTTTTACTGATGTCCTGACTGAGTTACTTTCACTACTGTTGATTTTTGTTCTAGAGCTACTGGGGCCAGTTAAAACCTCTATGTCATCGCTATACAACACAGAGTGAAGTACTAAGAAAATACCAGTTATGTCATATATGGCTGAATGGAATATTTGAAGAACCAGAGCAGCATTCAAATCAGTTTGTTTTACCGACAGATATTGGTGACGAACCAGGTCTTGCTTACGCAATATTTCTTCATATCAAGAAAAGGTTTGTAAATTTTTCGCTGAAGAAATCTTGATATTCGTGCTATTTCTCGAAACGATATTTTTGACCTACGAAGAGAAGTATTCCCCAAAAATTACCCATTAGTCAATTTAACTCCAATTACTAAGCGGTCGTTTCGGACAATCCATAGCAGTACATCACTGGGGCTGGTGGTATGAAGCTCCAACAGCTTATGTAGGCTATATAATTTCTAGCTTGTGTATAACGCTTGGCAAACTTTGAGCAACGAAACTCATATAATAATTTTACTATGCAGCCAAAAGCGTCTAAATAGCTTTAAGTCGCGATTCACAGGTTGAAATAAAAGTTGAATAGCTTTTATTCAATTTGATAATCTACCTGGTCTTCGTGAAGCCAGGTCGGTCGGCGACTAGGGACCTGTTTATCATGAAGATAGGTCCCGTCGCGTGCTTTCTCCCGCGAGGACAACTTACCGAAGAATTACAACTTAAATGCTTGTCAATTTTTTTTGATAACAAGATAATATCAAAAACATTTTTTGGTCTAGCATTTTGACAAAAATCAGCTGAGGGTTGAGCAATACGGTGCGACTTTTTACAATCTTAAGTGAAATGCTGAAAGGTGAACCTGTAAGCCGAAAACGTTACCCTATACGTATCTCGGCTTTATTTTATTATTTTTTAAATTTTTAAAGTGCTCCTCCGATGAAATGTTCTCTACCCATTTTTTTGAGATAATCTAAAGATACATGGCAATTAGACATCGTGCGAACTTTCATCTGAAAATTTAAACGTTTCTTACGCTGTTTCATAGGACCCGTCATTAAACAGACTTGCCTTGTAGAAGGAATGAATCGAAGGCTCCTTTGCCGTCATAGTCTTAATAAGCTAAGCTCTGGTTCGTTTTTGCTGAGAACATGATATGAAAGCCTAGTTTATGATCAGTCTTGCTAAGTTTTTCAGCTTCAACGGTGGCGTCCAACATTTAAACTTCACAGAGACAATGCCACCCTCGTATTAACCACTTCGGAGATAAACCTTCGTTTGATTACTTCGAAAGGTGATAGCTTCGAGATTGTTTGTAAAAAAAATATTTTCGTCGGAGAGCCACTTAAATGCTAATCATAAGTTTAATAGACTGGTTGCAAAGATCGCGATGATTTGCTCAAAGCAAAACTTTTCGGTGATTACCATTGCTAGGGGCCGATCCTCATTCTTTTACTCTTCTTAGCTGCTGCAGTTGGAACGTGTAAAGAGTGTACTTTTCCCTTAACTTTTGCAATTTGTCGTTTGGATGACTAATAGCAGGAGAATGTACTAACGTCTGTAGCTGAAGTAACGGAATCTTAATCATGTATGGATAATTTTACAACGCAAATGGAGGTCTATTAGAGAGGTTAAGATACCCCGGTTTCGGTGTACGGGTACGGGTGAATTACGCATACCCGTTACCGGTAATACGGGGACGGCTTGCAACTTAAGAAAATACTTAAATTCCGGGTAAGGAAACCGAACAATGAACACTATATTATACGTAAAATGTATTTTAAAAGTGTTAAAGGCACTCACCCGCTTCTCCATTTCTTCTTTAAAATACGTTGACTACTTTGTTCTCACTGTTTTGTATACTAGTAATTACCCGTTCGTCGTTTACGTGTAGACCTTGGTTTACCGCGGGAAAACGGGTAGATATTACGGGTAAATATGCTGACATCAGCGAAATATGTAAAACAAGATGGCGCTACCCGTACCCGTGCACCGGAACCGGGGTATCTTAACCTCTCTAATAAATTAATTTACCGTGGACGCCTTCGACGCGCTAAAAATGTAAAGAAGGAAAGAATCTCTGAACGTCTTCAAACTACAGCAACTTTGTAGAATAACCTAATCAGGATTGGGCTCTGGCAACGACAACCACAAAAAAGCCTCGCTTTCATGAAATTGCCGCTATACTAGCAACCGAGCCAATTTGCCGTACATTTTAAAATCTTGTCCTTGTCTGTACTAAGGAGAAATTTATGGAACAAGGTGTGAAAGGTTGTACTTTGTGTCCCTGGTTAACATTTGTGATGAATTGGTAAAAATGCGAATTCATCCAAAACTTTTATATCTGAAGCCGGCTGTATAAAGAAGTGATAAACTGTAATCATGATTTGTTCTTTGTTTTAGCTAATCAGGATCAGAGGATAACAATTTAACTACGTCTTAATCACCCGACGGCTGACTTGATCATGATTGACAGTTTTATACAACTGGGCCCAGGTGTATAGCGCAATAAATGATGTTCTAACTTTTACCTTTTTCAACGTTAGACTGCAAAGTTTCTCAAGTTTAGCAACAGAAATTGGTCCGATACTACCAAGGTATATAAATTAACCTTGAATCCTTGGCATTGGATTTCCGTGCATGCATTTCGTGCCTTAAAAACCAGATGATCGTGCCTGATTCGATGTGCGATGGCCCTGTCAGGTTTTGTCAAAGAAGGATTTGGGGGTAGTTGAAATAGATCTATTACTTTATTTTTGTAGTTTCGTCTATTGCCTGAAATACACAGTTTTTGCCTCTTAATCCCTTGTTTTATCCCCTTCTAATTCTCTTGTTCTACTGTAGTGTTCTAAAGGCGCAACCGAGCAAGCCTTCGCATACATATTGTGGCTGAAATTGTGTTTTTTCCTCCCAACATCTGCATGTTTTTGCATGATTATTTTGTAATCATTGTCGTAATCATTTCGCATGTATTCACTACATTCATCGGTCTGCAGAACTTCTTGCTGCTAATTTAACCAAATGTCGAATGACGCATTAGAAGCGGAAATTAAAAAAGCTTGAGAATAAATGGCTACTTCAGAACTTACTTAGAGATACTAAAAACCAACAACAATAATAAAGAACGAAGGAGGTGACGCCACCATGTCTTTACTCTGTATTTTCGACATCCAAATAGCCCACGAACAGTGGTGTTTTGGCGCAGTTTTTCACAGGTTGCCTCTAATTAGGTACTTTTTGGTTTTTAGACCTTCTGGAAGCAGGTATTTTTTCAATTGTTATTTTTAACTCCTTTAATATACAAGCAATACTCAACGTCAGTGATAATTAGACATGGTTTAACACTACTCAGACTTCTTCACCTGGCTGCGTTTGTAATTTGATCGTTTATCAACCTGTGTAATATTGTTCGTTCAGATTATAGAGAGTGTTTATTCTCACTAAAATTAGAAATTCATTGTGATGCAATGTAGGTGTTTATGACATTTTGTTTTAGGCTTAAAAGTATTTTTAAACTTTTATTTATAAAGGTGGTTTTTTTTGACAGTTGAACACAAATGTTCTTCATGCGCGAGCTCGGAGTATATGAAGCGACTAGCGAATGTTTATCAAGCTCATGATCTCAGAAAAATGAGTTTGGAGCCCACATGAACAGCATTTTTTCCCATCATTTTCAGACGGTCCTTGCAGAAGGGCGTAGTGAAAACGTACGAGACGTTGATAACCATTCAAAAAATACCATGGCAGAGACATGCACCAATGTTAATACTCGACTATTTCCATAATCTTCGTAATGCACTTGGTAACTGGCTTTTGAAGGCTTGTGGCGGAATTTTGCTGTATTAGAAACATGAATAAAGTTATTAAATTTATGGCCACTTTTGGGTAAATGTTTGCCCTGTATTATGAAAAAATTTGCTAAAGTCTGTGGGTCGTGAACCAAGATTTCTGACAAAGTTGAATTTTCAGACGGAAATAGATGGTTAGGATGGATCTATTCCTTCTCCCCTATCCTCAATGTATATAAACAGTAAAGAGTAGATTTTTAAAAAAGTCAGTCCCAATTTATTATGTATTTAAAAACCGAGTAGGATTGCTGTGTCGGATATAAAACACGAGACGACAGCTTAGTGTTTTAGAGCCGATAAAGTACGATCAACATGGTTTTTAAATGACTTCTAAAATGAACCTCTTTATACGCTAATTGACGAAGAAAGTTTGGCAATTAATGTTTACTGAACCGCAATAATTTGACGAGAAAAGTGAGCGAGATCTATGTACTATTTACAAAATGAGTGGCCGTTCTGTATCAGGGTACACAATCACGAGGCAAAGCGGAGTGACTGTGTCCCGATACAGAACGGACACGAATTTTGTAAATGACTTCTAAAACGTCCCGTATTACTACATTTGACATTATACTGAGTAGAAAGAAAAGTTAAAACAAGTTATGTATTACCGTAAAATTTCAACTTGAGTGTGCAAAAGCCGATGCAAAACTTGTCGATACAGACACTAGTGTCTGTAAATGTGATACAGAACTGATTAATGAAACATCAGTATCTGTAAATGTGATACAGAACTGATGTTTATTTAATCAGTTCTGTATCGGAGTATACAGACATTGATTAAACCTTAATTTCTTTTGAATTTTCCTCATGGATTGTTGATGAGTTTTAGAAATTAGATATATAGATCCGTTACGGTTATGATTTTACTTCATGTTTTCCTCTTGAATTATTAACGAGTCTTAGAAGGTTCTGGAAAATTATCAATCATTGCTTTAAAGATTAACGTAGAAATTCGAAAGTTGCGTGAGAATATTGTATGTCAGTTCAAGTATAATTTAAATCATGATGAAGTGAGCTGATAAATCGCCTCAATCTTTTGGTCTAGAATAACAAAACTCGTGGACTGTTTGCTGGTTTCCTTACGGGGAAATAAGGTAATTGATCAACGTCAAATTGCAATATGGCAATTGGCTATAATTATTATCAATTCTTATATTTCTGAAAATAAATGTAAGTTAACCAATTCTTTTAACCAATCCTTAGTTATCAAATGTAAGTTAAACTTGCAGAAATGATAGACGCGGATCCAGATCGGTTTACGCCGTTATTCGGAAATCTGTCAAATTTTAAGAAATTGATTTATTTTGATCAGAAATAAACCTCCGAGTTCGAATTTTGGCTCATACGTCCGGTCCTCAATTTACCGCTCCAGAAAACTGGCGGAGACTGGTTTCTGGGTAACTAGCACTAGGTATGATTGGTTCGGTTATAAACCATTAACCAATCACAACTCGTGCAAATTACCCAGAGCCCAGTCTTTTCGGGGTTTCTGTAGTGGTCAATAGGGGCTTTGTGACCTCCGCAGTCAACTCAGTTTTGGACCGTTCGTGCAGAGACCAACCTATTCCAAATACATTGAGAACGACTAGGCGCCAGCGCTGTACCGATGACGGTATCAGCAATCTTACAAGTCATCGATCACGTTTTCAACCATGGCATCCCCGGCTAGCTCAAGACATTTTCCACTCTACCAGGTACCACATACGGATGTGAGAGAAACTTATCAACTTTGTAGGCGAGTAAAGACATGTATGAGTGTGGCCGACATGTCTCGCTTAGCTTCATATTCACTACGATAAGTTCCTTGACATCGATGAGATAATCTCCTGATTTTTAATATTCCATCCAAGCAAAATTGAATTACATGATATCCTGTCGTAATGACTCAAAGAAATGACATTTTAGAGTGTGGAAGCCTGATGTTTTTTCCAGGGAAGCATGTCCCATGTTCTCCCCTAAACGCTCACGTTTATGATGCTTCAGTCACTGCAAATGAGGCACGTTTTTTTCCGAGATACTCGTCAAAATAATGATATAAAACAAACACAACGCATGTCATATTGTCTGCCAGTCACCATGTTTTCAGAATAGAAAGGTTGATGTAGAGGTCTGGTTTACAGGAAAGAAGGTCATATAACCTACCAGATATACAAAAGTTTAAATCCAATCATAACTTGCCTAAAATTGTGATCTGAAGCACCAAAGAAACCTGGTAGTTCTGCTCATTCAGTTTCTCTCGTTTCCATTAGATAACTTCCTTGAACTTCACACAATTTTAGGTTATTTTGTACCTATATGATGACATAGTTGCACATTTGGTTGACATCGTTTACCAAGGAAACAAGGTAAAGTAACACGTCAAAACTGCTTGTAAAAATGAAAAAAATTCGCGTCTAAATTTATTCGACATCATTTTTTTCTCTAGACCAAAGATGAAGAACTGTGGTTTGAAATATCAATGGTAATGATCAATGTAATATATAATAATAATAATAATATTATTATATTTCTAATATATAATATATACCGACGAAGTACGGCAAAAATGGCCAAGGGTTGGGTAATCACATGCAACCCAGCATATCTGTTTGTTTTGATAGCTTAATAACTTTAGCTTTGGTCGCTTGGTTAACTTGGTTAGTGAAGGAACGCTTATCAACGCTCTGCAGACTTGCTTATGTGACGCATTCATCGTAAAAGTTTATAGCACAATTTATTATCACAATAATACCGTAAAGGAGTAACCACTGAGATTCCGAACAAAAGCCATTTTTAATTGCCAGAAAATTTAGAAGTGCAAATTTCTCAACTTCCAGATTCAAATGAATAGATTGTAGTACAGTTATGCTGAATTAACTGAATTCTGGAACGAGAGAATCAAGTTATAGGATCGACTGCTCGATCTATGAATGCTTACCATTCACCAGGGGAGGAATGGAATGGGTACGCCGTCTGCGGTATTCTCATAAATTTTTTATTACAATTTCATCTTGGACGTTTAACGGTTACACACTAAAGTTGAGTACGAAAGAAGCGAAGGAATAAATTTTGTTGATAGTCAAGAGCTGTTTTTCCTTTTTGAGAACCCTTTCAACTTCCTAAGTGCATCCATAGTTCGACCGAGCACACCAAACCATAAACTACTTTATTTTTATCGTGTATATGATTCGAAAGCGGCAAACGTTCAATTGATTTGCCGATTGAAAATAATTTTCCCCACAAAGCCCCGACAAAATTGCATACAAGAGCACGGGAAATAACCTATTAAAAGTGTCTTTCTTTCAAAAATATATCATTTAGTTCATTTGAAATGCCTTTTGATATGCTCCCACCGTTAAACATATCTTGTTAAACACCTTATTTTTTCCTACAGGCTATCTTGACTCGCTGTCCTGATGTTCTAAGCGTATTTACACGTAAGTTCAAAAGCGGTGGTTTGAATGTTACCTGCCAAGCAAACACCGCCTTACGCTACCCCTAATTATTAGAAAATGGTTCCTCAAAGGACTTTCACGACAGACAAGCCAATAGAATTACATCATCCTCACTCGAATTAACTCTTTTCTGTATATGCACGTCTTCTACTATTGTACTGTATAACTAGTCAATGGCAGACGATTCCACTCCGGCAAAAACTAGACGATTTTACACTGACCTATGACGCACGACTTTAGCCTGACTAATGGCAAACGATTGTAAAGTGATATTTAAGTCCAATCTGATATTAAATGGTTAGAGTAGAAGATGAACTCGGGTGAAGAATAATGATGTTAGTGCTACTCCGAGAAGGTCGCGGGTTCGAATCCCTGCCGGGTCAAGTAGAGTTTTCTCTACTTGTCCGGTATGGTTCGTCACTCGGAGT
>JBAHVQ010181519.1:0-16252 GCA_036872915.1 Nanipora kamurai | reverse complement strand
TGAAGAGCCAGGTGGGAAACGAAGTTTAGTTAAAAATATAATAGCCCAGCAAACAAGTTTAAATAAAGCCATAATGGGACCATATCTTTAAAAAAATTACTGAAGGTAGTATTAACGAGACATTAGTCATTAAATACTTTTAAGGATATGGTTCCATTATGGTTTATTTAAAAATAAAGTCGTACAATCGGGTAATCAGTAAAACAAAACATAATCGGATCAGCAGCATCTTGTAAACTCAAGATTTGAGTTATAAACGAGACAAAGCGGTGAATCAGTGATATTTCGATTTTATTGCAAAATCATCATCAGACTAATTAAATTACAATAAATAACTACGGTCTTATGTAGAACGCATGATGACATCATCTGAAAACTATTTGCAAACATCAACCCGACAGTTGACACTTTAGACCTGAAACGAGAGATTCAGCCGTAGTAAGCGGAAGTAATTAAGTAAACAGCGGAGCTGTGTGCTAGCTTAAGACAAAATATAATCCCAAAAAAAAAACATCTTGTGAGTAACTCAAGATATGAGCTAAAATACAAGACACAGTTGTAGCGATAATATTTCTACTTTATTGCAAAGCCTTCGTGAGATCAACAGTTCATCTGACGAAGGTTTTGCAATAAAGTCGAAATATTATCGCTACACTTGTGTCTTGTTTTTTAGCTCATATCTTGAGTTACTCACAAGATGTTTATTTTCGGATTATGTTTTGTCTTATATTTTTGCAAATTGTCGGTAGCAACGGATTTTAGCTTACTTTTAGGCCAACATTCAACTCTGGAGAACGAAACTTAATATAGAGAGCTTCTGAAGTTAAAAGTAGGTTAGGAGAATAAGACTTGCAGGAGTGAAATTTTCTTAAGTTACTAAAAATAAGATTTGTAATAAAAGAGGAAGTATCGCTAGGAGTAATGAGTTTGTCATTTAAGCGATCAAATGAATGGCGTGCACCAACAAGGTGTTGAACTTGTTCACAGTGATGAAAATGTTGTGCAACTGAGCTAAAATTGTGGAGACAACAATCGGTTTTTCCTATGTATCTAGAATCACAACCAGGTGTCCTCGCGGATTTGGACCTCCCTCGCGGATTTTATAATTGTATCGATTTTATAATTATTATCGTATTATCGAAAAAGGTTTATGGCAACTTTAGTTGCTTTTCTTGTATTATCGGAGTCTTTTTCATGCAGTAAATCTGCCAGATCACTTTCCGACAGCTCGGCAAAGCGAGCCATTTGACATTTTAACGAGAAAACGATATTTGTTATCTCAGCTGACGAATCATTTTCGAAGCGCGCATGCTCAACAGCGTATTTGCACTCAGTTATTTGCAGCTGATCGATATTTGCACACAGTTATCTGCAGATAAGTTAAGCAATCAGATTTGAGAATACTATAAAGTGAATGATAATTCATATTATCTATGTTATCTCGAGAATAGACATATGTATACATTAGGCCTGTTTCAATCGTCGCGCTCATCATGTGCAAAATGCTACGAATTAAGTTCAGCACATGAAAAGCGCGACGTTTGAAACAGGCCTTATATATTATCTGAATTTTAGGGGGTCCAATTCCGCGGAGGGGGTACATATCAGCTAGCAGATATGGACCGTGGGGGTCCAAATCTGCTAGCGGATCTGGACCGGGGGGTCCATATCCGCGGGGAGTCCAAATCCGCTGTGACACCGGGCAAGAAATCTCATACACTAAATTAGAACGCGAAAGTTCGGGAATTTTGTCTTTATTCGAAAGATAGTATAAAACCCATTTGTTATCGTAGATCACAATGAAATTTACAGGCTCTTTTAGATGACGGAGGATCTTCTTTATGCATGAAAACCTAGGATCACAGGCGGGTTTCGTACTATCTTTCGAATAAAGACAAAATTCCCGAACTTTCGCATTCTAATTTAGTGTATGAGATTTCTTGCCTGGGTTGCGGTTCTGGAAATATAGGAAAAGCCGATCGTTGTCTCCGCAAACGCCTCTCTGAACATTCAGTCAAGACCAATTTTAGCTCAGTTGCACAACATTTTCATCACTGCTAACAAGTTCAACTCCTTATTAGTTTACATCATTCATTTGATCGTTTAAATGACAAACTCATTACTCCTAGCGATACTTCCTCTTTTATTACAAATCTTGTTTTTAGTAATTTAAGAATACTTCACTCCTGCAAGTCTTATTCTCCTAACCTACTTTTAACTTCACAAGCTCTCTATATTAAGTTTCGTTCATCAGAGTTAAATGCTGGCCTAAAAGATAGCAAACAAAACTACTTTTTATCTAATTACCTCCGCTTACTACAGCTTAATCTCTCGTCTCAGGTCTGAAGTGTCAACTTTCGGGTTGATGTTTGTAAATACTTTTCAGACGATGTCATCACGCCTTCCATTAAAGACCGTAGTTATTTGTTGTGATTTAATTAGTCTGATGATGATTTTGGAATAAAATCGAAATATCACTGATTCACCTCTGCCTTGCTTTTAACACAGATCTTGGGTTTTCAAGTTGTCCCTGTTCGGATTATGTTTTGTTTTATATTTTTTTCAAATTGTCGGCTGGTATTGGTTTTGCGCGCAATCTGTTTTCTCGTAAACTAAGACATTAAAAAGAGCAACTACACTGCTACCTATTACTACCATTGCTACCTAAGGCTAATTATCTGACAGATGTTGTGCAATAGAACTACCCTATCAGAACGACTAGTAGACGTTCGTCAAGCTCGTTTACTCAGAAAAACGATTTCTGAGCCCTAGACGGGAATCGAACCCGCAACCTTCAGATGAACGGTGGGACGCTCTAACCATTGAGCCACTACGACTCAGATGGGGAGCTAGGCTGCAGGTTGCGGGTTCGATTCCCGTCTAGGGCTCAGAAATCGTTTTTCTGAGTAAACGAGCTTGACGGACTTCCGCTAGTCGTTCTGATATTTGTCAAGCTCCCACATGAGCAGACTTACTGTTCAGCGTTTAAGAACTATGATATTTTAAAATACACAGCGGTACATTTTTATCCCCAAACTGGTTATTCCAGATACACTTCTACCAGCTTTGTCTACAAGTTAAAGGAAATTAAAAAAAAAAAAACCGTAAAATTTAACATTTTTCACAAAATCCCTTTCTACCCATGCGCACAGGACCATCTTTTATTACCACTATAATATTCCCTGGGAGCCATGTTTATAATAGCTTAGTCTACATACGATGTTGTTTTTCCCAGTTTCAGTGGCCAGTTGGGACAAATTTTCGTACGGTACCAGGGTTGATAAATAACACGGCCGCGAAATTTAGGACTGGTATTGGAAAAGTTGGTGTTAAGGGCCTAATAAAGGTTATAAGGTACATGTTTAGGTTAGGATCTAATTCATCTACGTTCGACTGTCTTTTTTAACCTTTTATATCTTTGAGCTTCTTTGTAGGCCTGGTTCCCAACCGCGGCTGGTCTAAGTTCCTAAGTCCCAAGGCTAGTCTCCGGAATGGAAGCAACCTCTTAAGCTGTTCTGTAGTACTTATGTGGCACCGCTCACGACACTTTACAGTTCACCATTCTACCACAATCAGAAAGTAGCATGCAATCCAGCAATGTGCTCCTGAGCCTTAGACCTCTGAAGGACTGGGACAACCGTCTGCTGGTCTGCAAACCACAAGGTTATGAACAAAGACAGCGCAGCTTGGTTGAACTTACCCTTTCTTGTTTTATGACTTGAAACGAATTTCTTAAGTTTTTTGGACTTGATAGCTTCTGACGAAAATGCCAAAAATATGGCTATACAAAGCACTAGATAAGTCCTCATTGCATCCGTTACAGCTCCTTTAAAAAAAGAAAAATATTTGTTAACCTAATTGCTATCAATCGTTTCGTTTTTTTATCTTTTCGATGGGCTGGAAGACCGCTACGTCACCTAAAAATAACTACCTGCTCGTAATAGCTTGCTCACTCATATTGACGCGGTAACGCTGTTTTGTTAGAAATTATATTTTGCTTTTGCACTTTACACTCCTCCTTCTTGCCAAATTCTCAAAAAAGATTGGCGAATTAGTCAAAAATAAAACAACTTTAAATTTAGAGGACCATATTTAAAGTAAAAGAAACTCAAATAAAATAATAAAATAATGGTTGAAAGTAAATGCTCGAATGTAAGAATTATATATTTTAAGACACAACCTGGACCAGCAACAGAAAATACAGCTCTTCAGTCGGGAATTGAACCTGCGAATCTGGTTCAGTGGTCGTCAAGGACCTTGCTAAGAGCTTGGTGGCGAATTCTGTATTGATGTCGAATATTATGTCCATGAAGTGAAGGGTATCTTGAAAGAACATGAAGCACTTACTGGCACACGATTACACCAAAATGAGTAAATTTTCTGACACCGAAAAGTTGACTGTTTATTTAATATCGACTTCATTTCATGTTATCGAGTGTTAAATGCTTAATATTCTATGAATAAAACAATTCAAATTATTGATTAAATCTTATTTTGCTGATTGTTGATTTATACCCAATCACAATTTAATTGTTATCTGTTGTACCTATTTCACTATTTTACACTCGAAAAATCACTTCTTTTGTCCCCTCGACAGCTTTAAAACATCTAAACAATTGGTGCTTTTTATTTAAATGATTAAATAAGACGGCTTGATACATTTTAGAAGGGACAAAATAACGTTGAAGATTATATCCCTTCTATCTGGATATTTCAGGTATAACGAACAAGGAAGTCCATTTTAGATGAATTATCATCACTTGCCTTTGCAAAACTAAAAACTGTACCGCACCCGTTGTACATCGGTTGTCAACCCATGAGTTAAGGCTATTAAATTTTCAATTGTCTTCAAACCCAGAATTACGAAACTAGCCTGCTCGAACCACGGGTAAATGGACAGCGCACTTGGATGCTGGATTGGCAGTACATGATGGATCATGTGACGACGTCCAAGGTCACTAATTTTGTAGGTAGATCATTTAGCAGTATCCAAAGTTACAAAACGCTTTTCCAAAGAAGCAGTTATATGAGAATATTTCGTGTGTATTTTGTTAATTATTTTTTATCATTTATTTGGATAAAAGGTGTTAGGCCACATCAAACATAAGCATCATTATTGAATTACTAGCAACTACACGTTAGATTACTCATGTCTTTGGCAATACCAATAATTGAGAAATTTTATGTCGCAACTACAGTTCATCGTTTGAAGAATTAGTTTTGTATACTCACCGGCATTTTGCATTAAAAATTGTCCATGGTACTACTAAATAAACACATAAACATCCTTCTGACCAAATGGACTTAGAAATTACTCTTTCAAAGGCAGAAAATAATGGAAAAACTGTACAACATTCCTGGTTTTAAGAGTTTAATGGAGCCCAATAAATTGAATGGAAGTTGAAAACCGGCAACGAATTTGCTCTTGTAAATTTTTTCAACCGGTTTCTAGTGTTCTAAAAGCTAAAATACAAATACAGTTCTAGAAAGACTGATTTCTTCCTATCTTACCTTGTTCTAGATGTTTTTTCTAAAAATAAGGAACTTGCAGATATATTTTTCTTGCTCCAAGACCACTCACGATTGAAAAAAATATATGTTGCTGAATTAATCTGGGCTGACTGGAAAATTCTATTGGTGGAAATGCTAGAAAAATAAAGAAACTAACGAAGCGTTCCAAGGCAACAATGAGATTGAGCAGGTAGTTTATAAAGTAGCTTAACAAGACAATGACTTGATCTTACTGTTCCACAGGTTACCGCGGGTAAACAACGCAATGGTTGACCTAAGTAGCAGCAGAATTTTTGTGATCTTTAAATAAAAAACACAAAAAATGCATCTGTTAAGACCTTGCTTATGTATATATATATATATGTAATCCAGGTAAACCGAGATGTCCCCGCGGTATATGGAATCCAGACTTGCTTATAGTTTAATTTTACTTTTCCAGTTTCGTTTATATGAGACCGAAACGGCCCGGTACCGGCATCCCGGGCAGGCACGACGACTTTTTTCCGTACAAACGCAATATCCCGGTACACCAGGATAAATTTGATTGAACTACGCGTGCTTGTACTTTGGATATTATATTCAGAATGGTTGACAAGTGTTCACCATCAGGGTCACCAGAGCCCCCCCACCAAAAAAAAAAAAAAAAAAACGAAATAAGAAAACTTTCGTTGGGACGAAAGTATGCACAGTTAGTTTAGTCGTCTTCATAGGCGAGTACAAAATACGATGTGAATATAATGGTATCGATTTTGACACTGACAAAGTGGCACAATACCACGCTGTTTGGTTAACAATGGCCAAAAAGTACTAACATGATATTGGACTAGTCTGTTCTGTCCAGTTTCTGTTATTCTACTTTCTCGTCAGGTGCAGGAACTTAACGAAGAGGAGAAAACAATGTATGACGTACAAGCTAAATAGGAAAATGATCATATATCGCCTGATCACAATCACATTTTGCAAAAGGTGAAGGGTTTATGTCAAGGATTTTCGAAAGCTGTCCTTCCAGGAACCAGTGAAAGTGACAAATTCGTATTTGTTCATTGTGATTCATCATTCATCATTCTCCAAACGCGGAACCATTGTCTTCAGGAGTTGATACCGACGAAGTCTATCAACAGTAAAAGTTAATAAAGGCATTGTTTCTTTGGCTCCATTTTCTCAAAATTTTTTGCGCTTTTGTTACCTGGAATAAAATTAATCCCGGGCAAATGGGATTGCATTTCGTACTACGTACAAGCCCGGAGTGAAGTTGATCCTGATATATCGGGATCGTATAAAAAGGCCTTTAATCTGCAGTTCAGTTAGATCTAAGTCTTTCTTTTAGACATATTCGGGCCGTCTATACAAGTGAAAATAAGTCGCAGACATTAAACATCGAGGCTAAAATATGCTACGAACATTCATGTAAATGGCTCCATTGAGAAGTTTTTTTTAACTAAAATAGGTTCGAACTTGTTTAACTTGCAACAATTCTTGTATAATTTCTCGGATAGATAGATTAAGAATTTAAAACTGGATGCACATGCTACGATTTTCGTGACAGATAACTGAAATTGTAACGAGTGCTGTATCTTTATAGTATGGAGCGATTTTGATTGGTCGATTTCTCTCTGGCAAAAACAGACCAGTTTAATGCTGTCCGATAATAATCAGGAGAAAAAAGGTCGAACTTTACCGTGTGCGACGAGTGGATGTACATGGTGATTCCAGGATTGCCAGAATTATCATTAGCTCATGTTTTAATCGAGAGATCAGCAGAGATGCGCAGTGTACGCCGATTTTCATTGGTTGGTGGGCCGATAGCATTTAGCAGATCAAATACAATGTAGCGTGTACCCCAGCTGAAGTGTGTACAAAAAGGCAAATAATTGCTTTGAGTGCCAGGAAGAAATAAACTGACTAAAATCTCCAGAAGGAAGAGCAGTAATCAAGAATGTTTTAGCTATTCTGCGATCGCGCTATTTAGCTGAATCATTCAATGAAAGCTTGTACAACATTACTTTGATGAAGAGTTAACGACATAAAAGTAAACTTTTAGAATTCTGAACATGAGTAGTACAATTTAGTTGTTCGTTTCGAAATTGTAGAAAATTAAACAAGTAAGAGCTAATAGTAGGTCTAGAGCGCTCAACTCGTTGCTATAAAGTACATAGGTCGGAGATTTCGTCTCAACAAATTTAGGTTTTTTTTTATCAAAAGATTATTTCCTGTTTTGAACAAGATGCAACCTTCACAAGTCATATAAAATTATCGTACGATCTAAGAGTGATCAAACTTTTTCCGGTGCAGTCAACTGTCGTTCCCTCTATTTTAAAACAAGGCAAGATACAACAATTCATATGAACATAAGTTTACATGTATAGTTTTACATTATGTCTCGTTTTACAGAATGAGAAAAATTAAAAAGAAAACAAAACAAACGAGGACATGAGCTATTATGTGCTGGTGAAGGATTTATAGTCCAGAAATCCAAGAAAAAAATTCAATAAGACAATTTATTCCTGTATCACAGACAATTTCCTACTTTTAGAAGTCAGTTACTTAAAATGAAATAAACACTATAGCAAAAAAAAAAATTCATGAACTGTAAACGGAACAAGTTAATCGTAAATTTTTGTCAAACATCTCAAAGGTAAACTTATTTACATTAATATTACTTAAACTAAACTAAATCAGGCTGCCGTTATCAGACTAAAGAAAAGGTAACAGTCTGTAATCTTTTTTTTAAGTAAAAATCCAGTTTTTAAGTTTTGTAAACAAAAAACTGCATAACCAGAGCTACTCTGTTATAACTGGTTTGTTGGTTTCAAACTCCACGAGAAAAGTTAATAAAACAAAAAGAAACAAAATGGGGGTCACCCAACTTTAACTTTCAAACCTTCGTCTATTTGAACTAAAAGATGTCTCATTAGCACAAAATGTTCCCAAACGTAAGACAAGAAATTTATTCAAAAAATGCTCGACTGATTCTATTACATTACGCAAAACTTTAAGTGCAATATTTTAAATGCAGTAGTTGCTATTATTATCTTTTTAACGCCTTTTAGATAAAAAATAGATATTTCATTTTTTTAAACTTTTTAATAGATGTACATAGATTATTGCAGATTTTCAGATATATTCAGTATCATCCTTATTTTTTAACATTTTATATACATAATTGTTGATAGGTTATTACGAATAAATAGATTTAATTAAATAAATCAATTATTCAATAAAATTACATCAAATTGAGATGGATAAAATTCCTAATTTCAATATAGTTTTATTTAATTAATTAATTTGTTAATTAATTATTTTTTCATTTAATAAATTTGTTTATTTATTAGCTATTGACTAAAGATCATGAGGAATTTGCATATCACGACAGAAACTTATCTTCAGTCTTCTTATCCCACTCAGATGGAATAAGACACTGCGTATGCATGAGATAACAGAGTACAGGGATTTTCTTAGGGGGCGTGTTTTTTTAAGAAGTTGAATATTTAACAAGGTAGAAGAAGTGAAATCTCAGTGCCAGGAGAGGCGACGGATATTAAAATCTTTTCCCTCCCGGTTAAGTATTTGCTCTGCTTCTTGTCCTTTGTACTTTAAAACGTTTTTACCCCAACGTAAGTTTCACACGTATGCACTTGCAACAGTAAATCTGGGAAATAGCTAGAACGCCTTGTCTTTTATTATCCCATCTCGTGGCATTAGGAATCGTACAAACGTAGGTTTCAAGTGATGTCTGGCATCTCCTAGAAGTTTAAGGCGGATTTATGACCTGTTGAGCTTGCTAAAATTTGTTTACAGAAATTATATCCAGTGAAATTGAACACCTCTCGATTCTTTTACTGTTTAACTCCTCGTTGTGTGTACGTTTCACAATTAGCTTTCCTTCAAATTTTCTCGTTAGTGACGTACCTGCGATGCATTCTATTTTTCCAGCAACCGAGTCTTTGATTAGTGAACATCTTAATTACTAAAATTTAGCATCTCGGAGCTCCAATAGTAATGACACTTACACAATAGGCAGCCCAGAAGTAAAGGTAGTTGACTTAATATTTGCTTACGTCGTAAACGAAGTTATAAAAGCAAAATTTATATTGTTTGTTGTTGACGAGAAGGGAAAGGCACCCGAACTTCGAGCGATTTCAAAATTCGCTCCGCTCCCCTTATTGCAGCCTTTTTGCAGTAACAAAGGTTTCAACATAATTTAAAATACATCTAAGGTTACCAAGTAGCTTCCCCATTTGGAGTCAGACACTTCAACAAATAGTCAAGTAGTTCAAAAACAGTAAGGGAAGTCGTGACAAAAATAGTAAAATCTTGAACAACGATCATTTTACTATCCACTCACAAACTAATATGTTCCAAAATAATCGTGAATGACCAAAAAACGAGCAAAATTTTGCAGGTTTTTGTCATTAATTTTTTCCTGTTTTACATGCGGGATCACTTTTCCTACAAATGGTCACTCAATTCAAATCCTAAAAAGCTATTTAATTGGTCCAAAAACATTCCCAGTTTATGATGTCTGCGGAGTTAAAATAAGCTACAGGGGGGCGACTCTACAAGCCATAAAAATAGTAATAGGATTCACTGTAATGTTTACGCTCATGAATGTTAAGTTTGTACGTTTCTTGTCATTGTTTTTAAACGATGTATTTCAATTTCATAAATGACCACTGTAGTCGATACAAGTAGTTATTTTAGCGAGTAATTTCACTATCGGCCTTAGCCGACAGAACAAGGATTTTCCGGATTTTCTTTGTCCGAAACATGCTGTTATGCTCGGGATTAATTAAATTATGTTGGTGAAATTGCGACCAATTTTATCGAACATAATAGCAGCAGAATATTATCTTTTTAGCGCTCGATTTTAACCACTAAAGACGAATTTGAGCACAACTGATTAAAATCAAGGAAAAAAAAGAACTACGGGCAGTTCGTAACTCTCGAAAACATATCAAACAAGTTTTGAGCATAAGCACGCTTGGCTTAAGTGACATATTCTGCAAGTCAAAAACTTTATTTACTGTTTGTTAAAGCAGGAAAGTGTAACTTTCCTAAAGGTAAAAAGAATTTTTTAAACTGCAAATGTTTTCAGCTTACCGCAGTTGTAGAGATTTAGCAACTTCCGTGAATCTGGCATCCTACGGCGTAAGTTACGAACTGCAAGTTGTTCGTCTTTTTTTTGTTGGACGCAGACCGTTGTCTATCTTGTTTGCTATTGGTCATGAAACAGGGGAGCTACAAATAAAGCAGAAAAACAACATTGAAGCACTTGCTTCATACTTTTAGAGTTCAGTTTGTCATTTTCTTGGTTACTTATGAGGGATATTGCATGATGCTGCTTCGGGTCTCGTTTTCGCATCACTTCGTATGACTATGTTTTTTCGTATGCGAAGGTCATGTTCGTTTTAATACTACTATACTACGTACTATATATTTAGAATGAATTACCTGTATTAAAATTCATCATACATAGCAATAGCTATTGATCATTCAGGTAGGTCTCCCACGTAGCTTTGGGGGGAACTAGTTCGCCTACTCTTTGACTTTGGATATACTTGAACTTTTGCGTCAACTGGTTAGAAACCCTTGAAGAGAAACACGGTTATATTTATGGCTGTAATCAGTTCTGAGACAAAAAATTTCCCTGTAAATAGCGTGTCTTAGTCGGGTAATCTTCAGTAATAGTAAAATTTAAGAGGCTCACCAAAGGGTAATTTGCTTTTCCTCTTTAACTCAGGTGGAATTGTATTCCTGTTTTTTGTACGGTTAGGGTGATTTGTGAAGGATGGCGTGAAGGAAGGGATTAGCTTGGTTTAAAAAAACTCTGCTCGTAAAAAATGCTTACTGTGAATGGTTGGATATAGGTATTATGCCAATATTGGCTAAATTTCAGCTCAAAAAAGTAAATATTCTGCCACTATTATGCTCGAAATTCTACCAACATAATTTAATTAATCCCGAGCATAACAATACGTTTCGGACAAAGAAAACCCGGAAAATTCCTGTTCGGTCGGTTAAAGCAGACAGTGAAACTATTTGCTAAAATAACTACTCTTATCGACTACAGCGGTCATTTATGAAATGAAAATACAACGTTTAAAAACAACGACAAGAAACGTACAAGCCAAACATTACTTAATGCTGAACTGAAAGTTTGTTCATACAGATGGTTATACAGAAAGGTATACAGAAAGTCATACAGAAAGTTAGCTCAATGGTTAGAGTGTCTTACCAGTTATCAGAAGGTTCCGGGTTGGATTCCCGTCTAGGGCTCAGAAATCGTTTTTCTGAGAGAACGAGCTTGATGAACTTCCTCCACATGTCTGCTATTTACGGAACTCCCGCACCAACAAACTTTCTGTTCAGCATTAATCCCCGTTCAACCGCTGTTCGACAGTAAGTATTTCCATCTTTATTATCAATCGTGACTTCCGCTTAGGCAGTACATACGACGAACCTACACCCTAGCTCACCATCTGAGTCGTGGTAGCTCAATGGTTAGAGCGTCTCACCGGTCATCCGAAGGTTGGGGGTTCGATTCCCGTCTAGGGCTCAGAAATCGTTTTTCTCAGAGAACGAACTTGACGAACGTGCTTTAGTCGCCCAAACTTAACATTAATGAGCGTAAACATTATGATGAATCCTATGGTTCTCCACCCATCCATTCTACATCCTTTTCTGCTGTTTAGGGGAAAAGCACTCTCATTAGTAAAATTATTAAAGTTGGCTTTTACATTCTTTTTTCGGATGAAAACGCGTCTCGTTAGTTTATTTTGATAGCGTATGTTTGATGCTTTTCAGAAAAATAAAAGATATATACCGTGTTAAAAACATTTATAACTTCCTCGATCCGTTGCCGACAACGTTAGAACAAACGTTTGCCTTACCTGTAAAGATGTTCTTACAAAATTCTTTTCTTCGTTTTTTTTCAAACTTATTTTATTGCAATTCAATGATTATTTTTGCCGCTTGTAGAGTCGCTTCCCCTGTAGCTCATTTTAGGTCCGCAGACGTCATAAACTGGGAATTCTTTTGGACCAATTAACTAGCTTTAACTAGTTAACTAACTTTTGGACCAATTGACTAGGAAAATTTTATTGCAAAAACCTACAAACTTTTGCTCGTTTCTGGTCTTTCCCGATTATTTTGAAACATATCAGTTTGTAAAAAGGTAGTAAAATGGTCGGTGTTCAAGATTTTACTATTTTTCTCACGACTTCCCTTACTGTTTTTGAACTACTTGACTATTTGTTAGAGTGTCTGACTTCAAACGGTGAAGTTACTTGCCAACCTTAGATTTATTTTGAACTATGTTGAAACCTTTGTTATTTTTCGAATGCTGCAATAAGGGGAGCGGAGCGGAGCGAGTTTTGAAATCGCTCAAGTTCGGGTGCCTTTCCCTTCTCGTCAACGACAAACAATTTAAATATTGCTTTTATAACTTCGTTTACGACGTCAGCAAATATTTAAGTCAACTACCTTTACTTCTGGGCTCTCCGTGCTTACACTCGATAAAATAAATTCTAAAATGATCAGATATCACATTTCTGGTACTATTGTAACCTTAGATTGATAATTTCCTTTAGAAAAATCAAGTCAAGAGCAATCAAAACGGGATTTTTAAAAATGTAGAAGACATGCCTTCCAGAAAGTGATTGTCACGGAAACGTCAATGATCGCATACAAGACATGTTATCATGGAAATGTTCCGCAATAAATTTTAGAAAAGTTCATTAAATTTGGAGACTGTTCGTCGAGTTCTTTAAAATTTAGACATCGCTACAACCATCGTGAACACAATCACCTTCCCCCAGGCAGAACTGGGTTAAAAATAGCTTCTAAAACTTTCCAGACGTCAAGTCTCCCATTTACAGATTATAAGAGTTAGTAAAACATTACGATAAAATGTGAAGAGTAGCTTTTATCCTAGTGTATGGTAAAAGCAAAGATATTGAATCTAACTCGCATCCGTGGTCATTTGTTCGGAACGTGGGCAGGTTGGTCGAGAGTGTATCATCGGCTATCGTTGGCAAGACTATAGTTACTACTGTTTAAAACTATGACAAACTGTATGTAAACAGATTATTTATGAATTTAGATTCTTAGGATTGATGTTTTGTGTCTTCAAAGTGAGTCGCTATAGGCAATCAAAGGGTTAAAATGACCACATGCTATGCCGTACCAACATGCCGTTGAGAAGAGATATCTCGGTAAAGCTAATTTTTGTTCAAGTTATTTTTTGAAACAAAAAGTTCACAATTATCCTACACCGCTGAAGTCAACTGAAAAAGTTGACTCGAGGGGGATTTAAACTCTCAACGTCCGCCACTCTACCTGTTGAGCTATCCAAATCCAAATGTGAGCTCTCATAGAGTGGCGGACCGGATTCACGAAGGTGCGAGTTCAAATCCCGCTCTAGTCAACTTTTTCACAGTTGACTTCAGCAGTGTAGGATTATTGTGAACTGTTTGCTTCATATTACCCTGAGGATGATTCCGAAATAGAACTATTTTTTAAAATTTATCTGCATATTTAAGAATTGTGGGGACCAGTTGAGGAGCTTCAAATATCGTAAGAAATTAGGTGACAATTTTATCTGAATTTATAACATGAATTTGTTCTCATATCCTCTCAATTCGTTTTTTTCAAAATGATATGAAAAAGTTTTCAGCTGATCCCAAATAGCATTCTTACTTACCAATTTATTTCCAGAACTTGCTTCAACTCAACCAGTGAAATGGTTCTTCAAATGTCTTTTCTCAAAGCATGAGTTTATTAGTTTTAAGAAAAACGGCTAAGAAAATAATCGGTATGCTGTTGTTCATCGCCCAAGAACTACAGAATCAGTAAAAATGGTTGCAATGCAATTTGGAGAATCAATGCAAGCAAGAATCCGAGGCAAATTGCACTGGTCCTGCGAGGGATATCCAGCGAGGTTACGTTTCAAAGTACTTAGGCAGCAAGAGAACTTTGTTATGGCGCCTAGTATGTCAAAGTGTCACTCCGTCTAAATGAGGTACCATTTGAATGTTTCGGTTGACTTAAGGGCATCATGTAAAGTACGAGTTATAGTCGATTTACATGTACGTCATCTACCCGTGACTTTTCAAAGAACCGAGAAGTCTAAACAATGGAATATTTTAGCGTTTTTGCGTAGCTAGTCCAACGTTTTTTGTTTTTTTTAAACAGATTAACTGTTACGTGATTGAGATATGTTGGCAAGTCTCTCGCCTACGATACCTTGGTTTTGTGGTTTAGCCCTTGAATTAGACTTGGACTAAGTGCCGAGTAGTTTATTTATCTGGGCAAAGGTTATGTTGAATTTTGCGAACGCATATCTCAATGTAATGAGGAAGTACTTATTAGGGCGGTGAGAACTTCTGTATTAGTTGTAGCTGTCATATAAGAACTAGTAAGTAAGTTGTCGGAAATCATACATTTCCCAGATTTTTATCAATATCACGTACCATTCAGCAAAACTAAAGGTCGACTTCCCTTAACTGGGATGTTTATTGCTAAAAGTTTAATTTGACTTCGAAACTGAGTATAGCTCCTTGGAAAATAGATTTCAAATTGCAACTAATCCGTTAAAAACAAATCAGGTTTCTTCAAATATCTCATCATCTGAATGAGCAAACGCCACAAATCACTCTGATACTTTCGCAAGCTACTCGCCCGCCCTCCCCCAAACAGAATGTCACGCAGGCTAGAATAAGCCGGAAGTTGCGAGAATTTACTTTGTTTCGAGATCGAGTTGGATGACGAGATGTAGACATCCGGCACTTGGTTAAATGCTGTCTTTTAATTTGATAATTTTTAATTAAGTTAAAATAACACTTAGAAAACGAACTTTTTACTTTTAACATTTGCATTCGATTCCGACAATTGTAGGATAAATATGTAAAATCAAAAGGTTGGCAAATCAAAAAGAAATATTCAAGGTATTCATTTAGCGCAGAATTGAAAAATTTAAAAAAAACGATATTTTTTTGTCTATCCTCACCTTAAACAGGAACAAATGGCTAAATCCGACAGAGATCATAAATAAAACCACAACTGGCATTGTTTCCAAAACTTAGTAACCAATTACGAGCCGCAAATGCTTATATACCATTCCATCTTGTGCCAATCTTTAGCGCCCCCTGATGGCTGAAACTGGAGGATAAGGCAGTAGAGCTTTCCGAGTAGGTATTTGATTGCTTAACATCTTATTAACTTATGGTGAATTCCCCCCATTTCTTCTTATCAATTTAACGTGATGCCACAATAACGGAATAATGGTTTTTCAGGTTTTGAGCAATGAGGAAAAACACCCTTTTTTAGTTTTTCAGTATCTCATTTAGCCTGTTCCAGGAATATTTATGTTTTTGAGATATGCAAATTAGGTACCTCACGAAGTTATTCACTCCACATCAACTAATGAAATTTCACAAAACGAGGAAAATATCTTAAGCCGTAGAAAGCATTAACACTTATACAGTTTTTTAGAGTTGATACATAAAATCTCCTTTCCTATTATATTTCGAATTAAGATGATCCGGGGCTTGTATGAAACACAACACCTAAATATTTCTGAGTGTAATAATAGATATTGCTTGAAAGCGAAACTTCGTTTCATAATTTGAAAGCTCCTGTGACCAAGTTTTTTTCCAGATCGCATTCATATGAGTACCGAGGCAGATCCCTGCCAAGTAGGCTAATTTTTCTGCATTTGAACAAATCAACTCGGCCAACTTGG
>JBAHVQ010181508.1:0-16253 GCA_036872915.1 Nanipora kamurai | reverse complement strand
ACCTCTTCCTCAGTTGACGATTTACTCCTTTGACCTTCAGTATTTTATGTTTATTAAATACTTCCTTTGCCATTGCTTGACTGGTTCTGATTTCACATTGGCTAGATCCATCACTTGTCAACATACTGCCTAAGTACTTGAATTTATTGACCTCTTCGAGTTGATTTTCGTTCACCTTGATGTTTACTACCTTATCACCTTGATGTTTACTACCTCTTCACATTTACCTTCATATCATAATTGTCTGCTGTGGTGGTCAGATTATTCATGGTATTTTGCAGCCCGCTGTTTGAATCAGCTGTCATAGCTTGGTAATCTGCATATCTGATAACCTGGACTAGACAACCACCTACTCTTACACCATCTCTTAATCCATCCTTCTTTTTATCATGGCCTCCGCATATATCTTAGACAATAAAGGTGATAGTAGACACCCCTGTCTTCCTCCCCTTCCAACAATTCCTGGGTCGATTCTTCATTGTTTATCCTCACTGTAACTGTCTGATTCATGCACAAATTAGCAACCAACCTTCTGCCTCACCATTCCAAAAGAGTACGAATACAAATAATGCAAATATTCAGTTCTTCGAAAGAGATATTAATCAACAAATTAGGAATTCTTGATTCCTCGCAGATCTTTGTCTTGGATAGGACCCTGATCATTGGATTGATCCAGACCCGTTCGTTAAGGTTCCTTTTATTTCGTGCAAAAGTACTTTAGCATGCAATAACAAGTAAACGTTGTACAGTACATGTATATCCCTGACATTACCAATCAACGTGAAGAAAGCCTAATGACTGGTGACATTGGTCGAGTGAAATAAACATAGCTTTGATAACAGTCAAAAGGCTTTTGACAAAAGTATTAAATTAATTGAAAAGCACTAAGAAAACACGAAATTACTCGTCCTTCAATAGTACGCTGAGCCTCTTTGATGACGTGATAGTGAATCCAAATTTCCGACTTACTTAATTATTAAGGACGATAGCGAGCGTGCGACGTTTGATCCTTTCATCTAGCGATACCATGCAATTTATTATGGTGACAAAGTTATGAAGCCGAGTCATTAGATTGCCGTAAGCCCCAAAAACATTTTTGCTCCAGGGCCATAAAAAATATCCATCCATCCCACTCTACGGTTAAGTTAATCAATTTATTCAATCAACATGAGACCCTCTAACGAGGAAATTAAAAGCCTCTTCCAACAAATACAGCAGACCAAATGACAGGTGCACGTCAAACTAAAACTAACGATAAATAATCAAAACAAGCGGTACATAAGAGTAGCTTTCTAACAAAAATCAATTTTATGAAAACACTCTCAAAGATTGCAGTGAATATTCAAAATGCCATGATGGACAGGTTCAATCTATTAGTTTGTTCTCGACGTAGATTGGTACTCAAAGGTGGTTACTGTTACAAGCCTCTTTCACTAAAGCATTTGAAATGGAATCTAGTTGTTCAAAGTCAGCTTCGAATTCCAATTTTTCATCGCTACCGCTGGCTTTACTGGCCATTTCCATCAATTTCGAGCGGAATTTAGCAATCGTTTTCTCCTCTCCCATGCCAACCGTAATGACCTTTACTCCTTTATCTTTAAGTTTATGGGCCTCTTCCACTTGTACATTTTTGCCTCCCTTGTCCGTCGCTTGACCATCAGTGAAAAGAATGAGAACATCAGGAGCGTCTGGGCGGTCCCCGTCTTTACCATTAAACACCTTAAGAACAACAAGATTAGTGACTGTTTTTGACGAATGGTTATGGAATGGTTAATGCTTTTGATTTCTAAAATAATTTCGAATAAGACACAAACGTAACTTGACCCTTTATGAATCAAAAAGACAGCAACGATTATCGTTTAATTCCCCAAATCCACCAACTTTTCGTAAGCTAGAATCGAAAGAAGTTTCCCGATTTTTGGTTACAGTGGCATCGTGAGCACAATCTGGAGTTGAGGCAAACTTAACATGCCTTCATGTCTTATTTGGATACAAGGAATAACAGAAAAATGATACCAACGACGGTATAACAATATTTAGGGTACGGAAATCGAAATGGTTTTTGCGACATTGTCATATTTTATACGAAATATAATTTACAGCATCACAAATTGGTGCCCTCTTATGTGGGTACCTAAGGGCGACGGACCTTATTGACAATGCTGAGCCCGCTAGGCATCAAAGGTAGTTCCAGACTTCCCAGGGGCAAACGACAAGTTTGGCGCTTAATTTAATTCTAATTTTGAGTAATCCATTTGTCGCCTGCGAACTTAGTATCCTGAAAATGGTCCATTAATTGTTCCAACCTCCCTTCCGATACGACACTGATGGATCAGATGTATGCGGATTGAATCGCCATCTGGGGGCTCAGTATATGTTTTTCTGGGGAGATGAAGTAAACGAACGTCCATACATCGTCCGTGCTAATATCAAACTCTAACAGGCAAGTCGTGTATGGCATTTATCTCACTGTTGGGTGACTCAGGTAAGATCAATAATCTCGCAAGATATATTTGTCGCAAACAACTCTACGCCCTGGAGTATATCCAATCACGTCATAAAGGTGTTGTTGCATATGGGATTTTTGTCTCGTAATTGTTATCCTGATACCTTACATCCAGTTACAATCTCCCTTGGACAGTGTCCGCAGCACGAAATCTGCTCATGACTCGTTTGAGTTTGTCCTGTAGGATCTGTTGAGTTTAGCATATACATCATAATGACAGTCATGGAGCAAAAGGTAGCATCTACAACAGCGGCTTAAGAGCACAATTCATACCTACTGTTTGCATGTGGATGTTGTAATACTTCCGAAAGACCCTTGTTACTGAATCGCATACACCAGGACGAGCAATCATATTGGACGATCACTTGTACTGTGTAAATCTCTGCTTTTTTTTAATAGAATCCAATGCCTGGTTCTTTACTTCTTTCTCGATTACAGGTTCAGCCCACTCTCATTTTAACTTGAATTCTAGATAACGTTTTATACTTAAGGTAAAATTACCAGACACACCAAAGCGAGCTTTACCTCTTCTCCTGCTTTTCTCAGTGCATCACCTGTTGCAGTTTGAGATCGCAAATAGTTCATGCTCTTCACGCCATCATTAACTTCTTCCAGTGTGCTTTTATCGCCGAGATTAAACTCAATTCTTGTTTTAGCGGGCTCACCAAATTGCATCAGTGCAATACGCGTCTTGTCAGGGCCAACATCGAATTTCTTGTTCAATCTTTCGATGAATTCTTTAATTTTTGCAAAATTTGCCTTCCGTACACTTCCTGATCCATCTACCACTAAAAGAAGATCTAGCTTTGTACCTTTGCATTTTGCTTCTAGATAACGAAAGAATCACACGATGGTCATTTTTCTTTGAAACAGAATGTATGGTGACGGCTTTGGACTTAATCAACGGAAAGTTAAACTAACTGCGACAAAATGTGTATAAAACTAAAAGGGTTAGAGAACTGCCGAAATTTTTGGTACGTTAAAGCTGACGTTTCCAGCGATAACCTTTGTTGGAGTGAACAAGCATTAACAAAAAGTGATCGGTAGTCATTTGTGAAGGCTATCAGTTGGAGAAATTGAGCTACCAAAGCAGAATTTTTAAATCAAAGTTATAACAATATGTTCAGAGTGCATGGTTTTCAAATTTTCCAGGGATGGTAAAAGGAGGCACTTGTTTTTTGACTACTCTGAGCAGTCCAGGTCCCTCTTTTATCAAGTATTTATAGCTCTACAGGATTGCTATTCGTCGTTTGACATCGATTTTCGAAAACGCTGTTCATGTACACTTCAAGGTCACATGAAGCTACTATGGTTTATCGAAGCATGATTTATCAACTTGGCTAACTTCAAATTTAACTGTGCACGAATGTTTTTCAGTCTGGCTGTCGGACTCAACCCAAACGTTTCTGTTGGCTGATTGCTTAATCCTTTAAAAGATGTATTGGGTTATGTACAGTAATACTGTGCAGGTAAATCAAAAGAACATGGGGCTTCCAGAGCTTGGATTTACTATGGTCAAATGATTGGTTACGTAATCAAATCTGTTCCTGCTAACCTACTGAAAACGCACGCTAAAATTTTAAATGATCACGCAATGTAATAGCTTAGAAGCATTTCCTAGAAGTCTTGAAATACCTTCGCAGTTGTCACCACTGAATTCTTTGGGACATTCACAAGAATACGAGTCTCCGTCATTGGTGCAAGTTCCTCCATTCTGGCAAGGTGATGAATGACAAGGTTTGGGCTTACGGTCTAAGAAAAAAAGAAGTGTGTACATGCACTTTAAAATATCTAAAATTATATGGCTGCAAATGTAAGAAGTTTAAGATAACTAATGGGCTAAAAAAGGTATTACATCACGTCGCAAAGAACTTTACGGATGGAAAAGATTAATGGGAGCAGGAAGGAAAACCACTTACAATTTTCCCAGCCCCTAAGAAGTAGCTCCCAAAGATAAGAAACATTTATTTTAACAATCACTCTATTCAACGCATGGTCATGATTTAAAAGTAATGATATAAATTACCGTAACAATGATAAGAGCAAATTGCCTGTGTGTCTCATTATCATGACAAAAGTACAAATAACCTAATTTCGACGAGATGAATGCATTATAAAAACACCTAGCGAAGCCAAGTTTTTACTAAACAGAACCGCTAAAACAAATTCCTATCTGCAATTTAAAATAATGTTTCTTTCAAATGTAAATGACGCCGCATGGCTTTAAACTCGAAGAAAAACAAAACAGGCTCATGCATCCAAACATTCGATGCTTCTTACTTTATACGTTTGCGAGCATACTGATATGAAAATAAGTTCACCTATGTGGCTAAATGTAGATATATAATCAGTTGCTTCTACTACAGAATTGGTGATATGATATGGTGCTTTTAATATTTCTTATTTAAATGCCTACTTTCAAGTTGTGAAGATTAACTACATACAAAGGAGTACACTAAGAAACCGTAACCTTTTCTTCTTCCCCAGTAATCGGACCTCATATTGGACTACTATTTTCGATTGTTGGACCTAATGTCTCTCTGCCGAAAAGCCTTGAGTTGTTTGTGTCTCCTTAAATGATGAGATTTCATTAATAAAATTAAGGTTCATACTTGAACATGTTTTCCCTTCGAATTCTTCAGAACAGGCGCACGAAAATGAATCCCCTTCATTGGTGCAAATTCCCCCGTTCTTGCACGGCGAGGAATCACATGGCTCTGCAAGGAAGAAAGGTGGTCATTGACACCGGCAAAATCAGTTCAATTACATGTCTTGATTTTATTTGATGAAAAAGCTACTGTTTGTTCATGCGTCTGTATCTGGTTCCATGCATTCGTCCATCTGCATACTTGTACACATCTCTACGTCGTTTATGTTTTACTGAATGATAATTTTGGAATTTCAGTTATTGTGAAAACGAGTCTAATGCCTAAAACAGTATGTTCTTGTTTTTATTTTTAAGTAGAGTATACTGAGTAGGTAGTAGTGAACAACTTGTATATAGCCAAATGTGTTGAGGAACTGCCGAACATTTAAGTTGGTACAACTGACATTTTCCTATCTTCATTTTTGTCTATGCTTTCTCTGTCCAAAAGTTTATCCACCTGTACATTTTATTTCATTTCATGCCAACAGAACGAGTTGAAGATTAGTGACAAGGTGGACCCGCTATTATTTTTAAGATCCTTTAGAGGAACAGCCATATCGCTTTCACGCTTTGCGTTTGATCCTCCAAACGTCTTCAACAACAGAAGCGTTCCTACCTTGTCACCAGCCTTTGAGAACAGTCCTTTTGATATGGGGAGAATTCCTTACCTTGCTCACAATCTGATTTATCTTCACAATGCATTGATGCATTTGTACAAATGCTGGTAAAAGTAAAGAAAATAAAAGTTTACTTTCGGATTTGCTTGGCTTGTAGTGGGCGGGTGGCAATTCATTGCGTATTGTGTGTGAATCTTCATTGTGCCTTCTTATAATTGCCCCTGGGGCATACAAATGTGCTAGAGCTCTCGAAATTTTATGTTGTAGGTAACACCAATTTTCACTGCTCGTTTACCGAGAAACTTTTTCGGTCGCATTTCTTCCTTTCGACCTTCTACTGTAAAACTTTCACTGAACTTCTTCCTATTCTCTGACGCCATTTTCCTTCGCCTGACCTCGCCAAGGTTACAAAATCGGCCATTCCTAAATCTAATAAATTGCTCTAACATTGCTGTCATTTGAAAGTGTTGTTCAAGGACTTGCTGTTAAGTATGCGCAGGAAATGTGTGGAACAATATTCGAATCTTTCACAAAACCCGAATTGCTTTGATTTGATTGTTATGCCTACCAAGTTCGACATTTTCCAGCCGCAATCATTCCACCTGGACTGACGTCTTTTCCCTCATAGTAACAAGGACATTCTGCTATCGGAATGCAATGAAGTGTAACGTTGAAAAGTTCTCCTTTAGGACACCGACATCGTGTACCGCATTCTTCGCCGCAGTTTGCATCGCGTGACAAATCACGACACGTCAATGCGCAGGACGAGTCACATGAAGCGACAACTTCTTGTACGGTGCATTTTTGGCCTGAAATTATAAATCAAAGCACTCTTGTAAAAAAACAAGATGCTACATTGAATCGTGAAGACAAATGTTGTTAGATCATCTTTAGCTTCTAAGGATACGTTTTCTTGTTCTTCATCACAAAAGTATGTTCATGCATAAAAGTCCTTAGTTAGGTACACTTTAGCAGAAATCAGCAGACTAGCAAACACCGTTGTTGAGAGTCAAGCTATAAAATTAAAAATGGAGGTGAATAAAAAATGCTGAGAAAGACCTTGGCTTTTTAGATCGGTAGAGCATCAGAAGCAATAGATTCACAGGCCATATCAGATTTATAGGACTAATAAACGATTGCTTTTAGTGCCAGGTAATCATTCATTTATAGAAAGTACTTTGTCAGGCTAAATTACTTACTTTTACAGCTCTCCTTTATCAAATTATTCGAAATAGAATCAAGTTCAGAAAATTTAGCTTCATATGCCAATTTCTTTTCACTTTCGCTTGCCTTGCTAGCCATCATTTTTAAAACATGGCGGAACTTTTTGATCGTTCTCTCCTTCCCCATTGCAACAGTGATTATTTCAACGCCTTTGTTTTTTAGCTTTTCTGCCTCTTTTAGTTGAGCAGTTTTGTCTTTGTCTGTGGCTTGGCCATCGGTGAACAGGAGTAGGACATTGCCAACTTCAGGACGATCGCCGTCTTTTCCACTGAATACCTGAAATGGCAAAATTGAATACTTTAGCCTTTGTTACAGTACACTTTGGTCATGGAAGAATAGAGAAATTAAGCAGTGAATTCGTTCAGATTTTGGCAAACGGTTTCGTGTGAAAGTTTTAAACATGCTCTTCATTGGTACGACTCTGAAAATAGATGCTTTTTAAGCAAATAAGCTGGTGGCAAGACTTCATAAGCACCACAGCTCGCTACCTCGGATTTTACCTACTTTCTTCGAACGTCAGACTGGACTGCGACCTTTGCCTCCTCCCAATGCTTTCGGCCTGTTCTCAACATTTCATCTCCTTATCACCTTGTGGTTTATCGTTCCGTAGATGAAGGGTAATTCATTAGAAGTTTCTGAGGTGAAAATCTCTCCCGGTGCTTTGCCAGTGAGACGTTGCCTGGTTATAGCAAACATCTTCGCTCTCTAATTCCTTATGTCAAAGCTCATGTAACCGAAAAGAAGTTATCGTTTAAAGAGTCAGGAAGGACATGTTCGCAAAAGGTGAAATATCCGGGTTGTTAACCATGAACGTTTGGTCGGCACACAATTCAAACTCAATGTTCGTTGCAGAAACGAGTTAATAAGTAATAAGGTAGAACAAGAAGAGATCATACAAGCATTTAATGGCATTTTAATCAGCAAAATGAAGAAGGAAAGCAACAGAAAACAAACGCACTGTGCTATAGTATTCAAGAATAAAACTATAATTTACCTCTTCTCTCGCTTTTCTTAACGCATCTCCAGTGTCAGTTCGTGACCTCAGGTACCTTATACGATCGATAGCCTTAGTCACCTCAGCAAGTGAGTCCTTTCGTCCAAGTTGAAATTCTAATCTAGTTTTTGATGCCCTACCAAACTGCATGAACGCAACACGCGTTTTCTCAAGGCCAATATCGAATCTTCCACTCAAATCTTTAATGAACTTTTTTATTTTTAGGAAATTAGATTTCCTTACACTGCCTGATCCGTCCACAACAAAGAGTAAATCCAGCTTTCCATCCTTACATGTCGATTCTAGATAATGAACGTTTGATCAAATATATTTTATCACTTTGTGTTTACGAGTTTCTATGATAGAATTCTGGAAGAACGAGTGAAAGCTTGGCAGATCGAGAATAGTTGAGGGAAGACAGCCTCGAGGAGGAATGTTCGCACTGTGATTTTGATTTCTTTTAAAGACATTAATGCAACTACAGCTCTGTGAAAATAGATTAAGAAAGTGTATTTTTATTTTTGCAAAACACCCAGTACAAAAGTACAATATTAGAAATGGAAATATTTTTAAGGAAAAATTACGTCTTACTGAACGTAAGTGTTAAGTCAAAACACTCGTTATGTTATAAAATGTTCATAATTGTAGGATGAGTATTTAGCACTAACGAGGAAATTTGATGATATGCTAGAATTCAAGTCTTCTAGTGTTCGTATATTTAATCTGTAAACAACTCTACATTCGCTCACTATGTCTATGTACTGATTTTTCTGGTTTAACGCAGTTTAATCCCGAAATCTTGTTCACTGACTTGAAAATTTTTCAGACTGAATTGCTACGTCAAGAAGCTATTCAATTTGTACATGCATTAGTTTATGATTCACGTTAATTAATTGTGAATTTTTTACAAAAGTTGCTTAGCCTCATTGCCTAACCTGCGTAATGAACAAAAAAAACAATGCGTCTTTGTTACACCGGTTACTTAATCCTCAACTGTCTAAACTACAGACATGAATTTATTGATCTACTTTTTAAACGATTTTCTTGGCTCGTTTTATGTCGCATTGTTGTGCAAAAGCATATAGTTATGCAGGAATTTTTGCAACTTAGCTTGCAAAAGTTCCCGTTTCTAAAGCGACTTTTGTTCTAACCATTGGCTGTCTATTTGTGGGAGACGTAACGCTTTTTGTTAACTTTAATTTCGTATAGACTACTAGCTATTTCCTATCACAGGAAAGATTAATGTTTTAAAAACAAGATTAGAATTTGACGCTTTGTGATCATGAAACGAATCATTAATTTACTCAACAGCGACAAATTTTTGTACAGTAACCTCAGGTTCAGAGGAAACTTAGTTCTATTGTTGTTTTATGTTTTATTTAATTCGTTTTGGATTTTGTTTTTATCTTAATTACACTCAATCCATACCTTTGCAAGTTTTGCCGGTAAAGTCTGGCGTGCATTTACACGCGTAGGTGTCCCCATGGTTCTCACATTTTCCCCCATTTTCACAAGGAGAAGAATCGCATGGTTTTGGTTTTTTAATTTCTGGAAGTAAAAGTTATGTTTTAGAATACAACTATCCTACAATTAATACTAACTTCATATTGTCTACTAATACGATCCCACGCTACTTATTTAATCTATATAAGTGAAGTATCATAATTTTCCATTCCAAAACCTCCCCTAGCCTTAATTTATTGGTTACAGATTCAAATTGATTTAAGAGATTTAGGAGAGAGAAAAATTGTCTTTGCAACCTCACTGGGAAGAAAGGAAAATGGACATATTAGGTTTGGTCATTATCTGAAGCATCTGAGCCTGAAAAATTTTCACTACCTGATAGACTGTTTTTTAACGATAAACTCTATACTGGGGATTTCAATGAATAGTATATCGTTGAAGATTTACCTGTAAGCCAATATTTGCCCTCTGAATGCAACATTCAAAATCCTTGTATTGAATATATTTTTGTTGTTTTCCGATTACAATCAGGTTATTAATTAAATGCTGCTCAAATTAACGAAAATGGACAAAAGGCAACTTACAATTTTGTACTAGCTAACCCGGCTGAAATCTTAAAAGTTTGGCCCACGCTTAAGATTTTCGTCTTTTTATTGATATTGGACTAACCTTGTTACAGGTTGCCACAAATCCCTAGAAATTCAAAAGGCAAAGATGCAGCGGCCGTTGCCTGATTGAACAAAGCTCGGAAAACTGGCCTTAATAGATAACTCCTGACAGAAACAAAAATGTTGCGTTAGCTAAGATAGTATTTTGGTGATGTGCATTTGACCGATTTCCCAGTTTACCTTAGAGAATTTGATGAGACTGGATAAAGACCAGAAACGTGTCAAATTTTACGCTCAAATACCCTGGCGGTAATAATTCGCTGGTTCCAGTTTTCCATGAGACATGAAATCTGGCAATGTTGGAGGTGACGTGAAATAGTTATTCAGAAACTGATGTAAGCCTCGGCTTTAACCAAGCCCTCGTGGTTTTAAAGCTAATAAAAGACTCCTGCTCATTTATTGAACAGTACTTCAAATTCTTTCCTTGAACTATCACATGCCTTCCATCACATACCTGTATGTCGTAAGACTGGTATGGTTGTTCAAACGAAAATGGACAAAGGGCAACTTACAATTTTGTACTAGCTAACCTGGCTGAAATCTTAAAAAGATTTTCGTCTTTTTATTGATATTGGACTAACCTTGTTACAGGCTGCCACAAGTTCACTCCTTCAAATTCCGATATGTAATGTCCTGAACACAACTACCAGAATTCTTGAGATTTTTTAATGCAAATATTTAATCCCGAAAGGGAATGGATTGGACAGGCTCGTGTCAAAAGAAAGATTTCGGAAAGCATTCTAGTAGTTGCATTCAGAAGATGAAGGGCAATCGCCCATTAAACACCAGGTTTTGTCGGCTTTTGATGAAGCGGCCCCGAATAACCTTTGACAATTTTGTCCAGTAATTCTGACTAAAACAAGCAGCACGACTTTTACAATAACTGAGAAATTCAAGAACTCTAAGAAACCTACCCTCGCAAGTCTTTCCATAATAACCTCCTTCACATTCACAGAAGAATGAGTCTCCTTCGTTCGAGCAGACTCCACCATTCTGACATGGCGATGAGTCACATGGCTGAGGTTTAAGCTCTGAAAATGGGTAGAATAAATCAGAGATTATTTTAGTTTTACCTAACCCATGGATTAGATGCAATATCTGAATTTTCTAAGGTCATTGGCTACCGTACCTTCACACGTTTTTCCTTCGTATTCTCCCAAGCATTTACATGAAAATGAATCTCCTTCGCTGGAGCAGATCCCTTCATTCTTACACGGTGATGAATCACAAGGACCTAAAATACAAATTGTCGCTCTTAGGAGTTGATTTTTTAAATTTCCGTTTAAATATTTGCAATTTGTATGGTGTTAATATTTTTGTCGCTATTATCCTGACGTTTGCTCCTTGCGTTATGTCTTTACCTTTCGCCGCACACTTTCTGTCACTCACGCATGCCATTGCTCCACCATTGCAGGTACTAAACAGAATGAATATTGCGTAAGTTTTCATTCTTTTCGGATTAAAAGCTAAAAAATTACATAGACCTCTCTGATACTTAGGCAAGATGTTTGAATGTTGGACACACAAAATTTCAAAGTTTGATTGCAAAGGAAGAATTCTAGAATTTCTAGATCCAAAACATGCCTTGGATCTCAATGTATTTTTTCGGAGAATTCACAAATAATAAGTGAAATGTTTTTGAATTGCAATGGATAAAACGTCGGACTAACCCGACACCAATATGGTCTCCACTTGAACCAGATCCCAAAATGCTAAACCTCTAACGAGCCTGTTTAAGAACCTACATGCATAAGTTGATTGTTAATTTACTCCAATCTCACTTTTATGGTAGGATGTTTGACTGCCCTGTTTTTTGAAGTGTATTGGATGTTTCCCACGTTTATGCCGATAATTAGGCACCCGGTCATAGAATTGATAGGAAAATGTCCAGAATTTCATACATGAAATTCATTCTATGTACTTTTAAGTGTAACTTCGGTGATAGGTAAATTATTTCCGCTAGCTGTTCTTATATCTTCACATTCTTACCAAGTTTTGCAATTTCCAACTTCGACACTCTGACCAGGCTGAACTATCCCTCCCTCGTAGTGACATGGACATTGTGCTGTTGGAACACACTGTTCCTTGTCGTTGAGAAGTTGCCCAGCAGGACACTGGCATCCTGGGACACATTCTTCATTACACTGGATATCACGTGATAAATCACGACACGTTTGTGCACAAGACGAACCACATTCCGTGAATATTTCTCCGGCGTTTGGGCATTGTTTGGCTAAAATTATAGATTCGAATGTATTTGTATCAATTTCTGTTTTTAAAGTCGCCACAGCCTTATTGTAACCTGTAAAGTCACTAATCTCTAATATTACAAATGAAATATCAGGTTTGTAAAATAGTGAGGTCTCCAGTTTTATCAGTGGACACAACCGATACTAGTGCAGCACACTCATATCGAATTAATATTGATTTAATTCACCCAACGGTAGCAAGTCCTGTCATTTAATTTTTAGTTTTGGCATTAATAATACTCGTGTATAAGTTAGACGTTAAAGATTGGTATTTAGTTGTTTCTCAATGTTAACTAAACGAAAGAGAGTTAAAATGACCTATTTCGGAGTAAAAATTTCTTTCGTTGCTTCTTCAGTGTTACGTAAGTCTAAGTATTGAACTGCATACAAATGCCTAGCTTCACTTTTAGACAAGGAAATACAACGTTATGCCGACATATCATGAAACGAAGCTCTTAAGTATGCTGATATTTTTACGCTAGAAATGTTAAGTTAGGTAATGGGTAGAAAGTACCTGGAGAATTTTTGCGAAATGACCCAATCAATCAACTTGACAAGTGCTTGCGAATGCTTCACAAATAAATCAACATTTAACGAGGAAATTGAGATAACAGTTGTGCAAGTGATTGATCGTAGTATCAAAATGCGTGGCCATTATGGTTTCCCGATGAAATTTCTCTTTATCTTATTTGCAAGTTAAATGTTACATACGAGGGAAATTTTGACATTATTCAGTATTGAATTCTCACAAACATCGGAACTTTGAAGTTGCCACCCAACACGGCTACTTTGATATCACCTGCAATAGCCCCAAAGCTTAAATATGAGACTTGTCTGTACACATGACAGAGTTAGTTTACTTACCACATTCTTTTAAAGGTTCATACAAATAGGTTCCTTTAAATCTCCAGTCGATAATTTTCCCATTATCGGAACACTGTTTTGAATATGTAGCAAACGCGGCACAAACGCATTCCATCGGGTCATCACACCTACATGCATCGTATCTGCAATCCTTTACAAGGTTAGTTGGATCAACAACACCATGACACAACGTAAACGGAGATTTGGGATTTTTCATAAGCCCACATTTGGCAATTATAGGTTTGGCTTTCACACTATGCCGGCATTTTAGCTCATTAGGCTTCGGCGCACACTTTAAATTTGGACGAACTTGATCGTTTTGTCTGTTGCCATCGTTATTTCCACACAGTCCACATGTTTTACCCTTATATTTTCCAGAGACCGTCACTCTTATTATTGTTTTACAATTCCAGTAAACTGTAAGTCCGATGTTCGTGGTCAGACGAAGCCAAGTTAAGGTAGGGTTAGTAATCACAAATCCTGCAACATAAAATTCCAGATAGTACAGTTTAACTGGTTCTTTTAAGGGATTAGTAATCAGCCTCACACTTTTAGCTATCTTTAGTACTTTTTGAAAAGGCAGATAACCTACTTCAAGCTGTTGGAATTTTTTTTTTCAGACTAGCTACACACGCAAAGTAGCAAGATCACTTTATATGCTCACCCTGCGCCAGATCAGTTGGCAACCAGTTTGTGAAACCTTTGGCATAGAGTTAGTCATGACCATAAAATGCATGTAAGGGCTTACCCCATCATATGTGTAAACTAGCCGAACGTTCTGAATTCCATGTCCACCAAATCGGCTGTCGCGAACTCTTACAAAGGCCATTACGTAAAACAGCCTCACGAAAAATGATTAGAGCTCTTACACTATGGAATAGTTTAGAGAATGTGAAAGCCGCGTAGTCAGTATTTGCAAAACCAATGTTAAAGGTAGCCTGCTTAAACAGTACTTTAATCTAAATTAATTGGATACTTTTTATTAGAAATTACCTTTTAGGTTATGAAACTGTAAATTAGTGTTTCAATCTATGGCCGAAAACTTGGTATTTAAAATGTGTACTTAATTTATAGAGTTAATAGTAATAATGTGAGAAAAATAAAAATACTGTTTCGTTCAGTTTAATTTATATCATCAAAAGTTTATTCCGAGATACAAAACATACCTCGGAATATGATTTGTTTTTTTATTAATCTAGGTTTAGGAAGATCTAGAGGACAACTTTTAGAAAAGAACCGTTTAAGAATCTTCCTTGACAAAAATTGCAACCGTCAAGACGAGTTAACTTGGCCGATAAATAATTAAATGATTTTAGAAAAGGTATAATTTGGAGATTTATGAATTGGATAACGCCAATTACTGCTTGATTGAGAATTTTACTTACCGGGTCGTCTGATTGGGAATTTTTTTACTTTTACGCCATTTATTATGGCTGTGCGGGTTTGCCTGGTAAACCTGATTCTATATCCAGCAAAATGAACTGTCACAGCAGATGTACACGATGCTGCGCCACGTCCACACGCTATGTTCTTTGTCACTACGGTGAATGCTTTCTCTGGACTGCAATCTTGTGCAAAGACATAATCGCATTTCCCCATAAAGTTGAAGCGTCTCTTGTCAAAGGTCGTATAATGAGGGTCGCCATGGGCTTCGCACAAGGCTATAAGAAAGATGTGATTAAAACTGTAAGTTAACAATAAAAATATAAAGTGTCTAAAGCAGAGGATAGGATTTCTAAGAAATACATCCCATAAAATCTAAATAGTCTCTTATTCAACTACTATATATATTCAGAATGAATATTGTCTACATGCCGTTCTAAACATAGGCGTACCGCCCCAAATCCTTTTTGGGTGTAAAAAGAATTTGCTCGAATTTTAAGTTGCAACAAAACATGTTAATTTATTAATGCTCAAAAAGTATAAATGCATTGAGTAAGGCATTTGTCCGAGATCTCCTTATCTCGGAAGTCTATGATTCCAGACATTTGTTATAACATGTTGTTATTCCTTTGGTATTGAAAACTGTGGGAATACGTCTGTAATTAGATACATAATTACTCTATGCAATGAATTTGTTGTAATATTCTTTAATGAGCAAGGGAAACAGCTTTCAGTTATGTTCTTTAGTCCATCAATAGAGCATTGTAATTCTCTCTTTCTGTTACAACAATTAGTGATCTTACATTGTCCATGCTCGCATGTTGGTCCACCAAAGTTTGGTTTACATCTGCAGGAAAACGCGTTTCCCAAGACAACGCATTGGCCTCTATTTTTGCAAGGATTTGATTTGCAAGGATTCTTAACTCCTAGAGGAAGGTCAGAGAGGACGCGCAAAGTCAGCAGTATAATCCGGTTAAATTAACTCGAATTTGGCAAGGACAATTTTTAACAGAAACTACAAAATATTTTTACTGTACCTGTTTCACAAGTTGCTCCGATGAAATTAGGGCGACATCCGCATGAGAACGAGTCTCCCTCATTTGTACAAACCCCTCCGTTCTTACACGGAGAAGAATCACAGGGTTTTAATTTGTATTCTAAAAAGAGAACAAATGAACAGTGTAAAGAGCAGCAACACCTCGAAGTCTGTACAAAGTTGCGATAGGTTCGGATAAAAAGAAAATCCTTTCTTCCCTTCCTTAGTTTGGCATTTACGTCCACTGTACGATTGTCCCTTACGAAAATCTTAAATGACTTCACAAGCATGATTTAATGTGATCTCAAGTGAAAAAAGGAATTGTTTTAACTTTCCTTGCTAAATCTGGCATAAGAAATGTTCATAAACACCCGAGACCATAAATTTTCAAAAATTGACCAAGATGTGCAACTGATATTCAACAGAGAAACGAGTGATATACTATGTAAAGTTTGTGGAACACCACGTTTTATTTTACTGCTAAGCTTTCGACCTGTTGACTCGGGACTTCATCAGAGCAATTGCCAACGGTCTGTTGGCTCACGTCATAAATACGAAGCAACTATTAGAAATCACGCAAGACAGCAAACACTCCAATTTT
>JBAHVQ010181497.1:0-16258 GCA_036872915.1 Nanipora kamurai | reverse complement strand
TTGTGCATGTTTACGCACCCGTGGGCTTAGCATAGTGATCAGGCATTGAAATTATAACAATTGGCTAATTTCTAAAGATTTCCTTTTTTTGATACACCCTGCAAACTGTATTTATCTTCTTCCTAGTTGTTCTGATGATGTCGTAGCACGACGAAAGCTTTACCAGATATTCTAAATAAATATTTTATGTAGTAGCTATTTGTCTCATTTAATCTTTAACTTAATTCTGTTGTTATTGCTGGTATTGTAATTATTGTAATTACTGTTACTATTTCAAGTCTACGGTCCATCTAATAAAGGACAGTAGTGGTGGACCTGTGGGGGGGATTCCTAACCTAAACATTGGCGCCCAACAAGTAGTTCGGTTGGTCAATGCCAGATATTGTATTTTCAGAAAAGTTCAAGGGATAATAACAATACTGAGTAGAATGCTTTAAAAAATGTCGAATACCTGACAGACCCAACCGCTTAGCCTACCAGGTAGGGAAGGGACTGTAAATGTGTAGATTATAAGACAATGTTTACTTTTTTCTCTTCTAATAATTTCCCCTTCATTTCCTGTTGGTTTACTTCTCTTCCTCGTTCTTCTTTTCTTTGTTGTTTTTTTCCTTCTTCATCCTCTTCTTCCGCCTCTTCATTTTCTTTTCCTTTTCATTTTTCTTCGTTGTCATCTCTATTTTGATCTTTTTCATTTGGTTCTTTGTCGTCACCCTCGTCTTACTCTGACATCTGCCCTTTATTATATTTGCCCCCTTTTTCCCGCTTTCCAATTAAGGTAGCTGCCAACAGTTTCTATTTTTAAAGGATGCAATTACACCTTTTGCCTTTCATTAAAGTGAAAGCGGTGTTCATTTGAGTAATTGTCACCTTCATTAGTGCCTTTCAAACTTCAACAACGCCAATCAAATTATAATTGCGCTAAAAGTAAAATAATTTACAACTAGTAATTAAATATCCCGATAACTTGAAGTTCAATAACGTCAATGTAAAAAACATTAACATTTATGGTATTTCATTAGCGTCAATCAAAATTCAATAAGAAAAATGGGGAAATGAACAAAATTAAATAAAATGTCAATTAGCGAGAACTCGTATATATTGATATATGTTGTATGTAGAAGACTGGTAATAACAATTACCAAGACTAGCAATGTCTACAGGAAATTGTTGCACAAGATATCGCACTTGAAACGTCGTTTTCAGATGTGTGCAGCTAAAGTAAGTGTTACAATGACTGAACAAGGAAGGATACAGAGAATTCGCAGGATAACAAGAAAAGGTTAATACTGTTTTTTTGAAGAGCCAGAATTAGACTATATCTTAGAATGACGGATACTTGGGGTTCAATCGCTCAACTGCCACATGCATGGATAATATCCAAGGAAGGGGGGTTAAGAGCCCTTACGAACCTTGCCTTATCTTCCTGCGATATTCTCTCTCTACTTCTTGGCTCAGTCATTGTAACGTTCAGTCTAACCGTACACATGTGAAAACAAAGAGAGAACAAAGAACTAAAGAAAAAAATTTCATGTGTTAAAGGGTTAAGTGCTATCTTGTGTAAGTGTATGTACAACATATACCCGCATGTTATCGCTAATTGATTTTCCGTTTTATTTTGTCGATTTCCCCATTTTTCTTATTGAATTTTTATCGATGCCAATGAATTCCATAAATGTTAATGTTTTTTACATTAACGTTATTGAACTTCAAGTTAACGGAATATTTGCTTACTGGTTGTAAATGAATTTACTTTGAAACGATAAATTCACAATTAACCTACACTGCTTAAGTCAACTGAAAAAGTTGACTTAAGCAGTGTAAGATAATTGTGAATTTATCGTTTCATAATACCCTGAGGAGGATTCTGAAATAGAAATGAATTTACTTTTAGCGCAATTATAATTTGATTGGCGTTGTTGAAGTTTGAAAGGCACTAATCGCTCTAATGAACACCGCTTTCGCTTTAACGAAGGACGGTCGTAGTACGGTCTCCATTCGTGGGTATTTCTATCTTTTAAATAGCTGAAAGTTCAGTACTAAGTGTGTCTAACTGAAGAAGAAGCATAATAAACATGAGATATTTGTCGAATTGTGCAATTTTTGATTGTTAAGATGGTAATAACTTTGGAACATCGGCATATTTTCACGATTATCACATTTAAGACGTATCATCTTCGGATGCCTTCAGCGAATTTTTCTTAAAATTCGGTTTGTGGTTAGATTGCACTAAAGAATAAAATATCAAAATATCCGAGTTGGTTGTCAAAGCTAATTTTCAACGAAAGGCTTGTTCTTCAAGTTGTGAAAACTCAGAAAAGTTGTGAGCTTCCCAACGGGAATCGAACCCGCGTCTCCCGATTGCCGGTACGGTTGTCTTACCACTGGACCATGAGAGCTCGACGACAAATCTGATGTAAATTGGGACCTGGGTCCTTTTGTTGACATGCTGCTTTCATACTGAAGAAAAAAAGAAATTCCCGAAGTAAACATCCAAGAATTTCTCATTTGTAGTGACGCAGACGGTGTTGTCGTGATAGAATAACAATTTGACAAGATCGCTATCTTCGCATGTATGCCCAACCAAATTTATTTACAAGTCTCCTATTAACCCTTTCCTGCATGATTTTTTTCCTTTTGTTATTTGTTCTCTTATTGTTTTATGCTTTGTTCTTCCAATTGTTCTATTGTTATAGCTTGTTGCTGTACAGCAACACTATGCAGGAAAGGGTTAAAATTACCCTAGGGAGCCTGCTTAACTTTCCTCTACCCTAAGAAAACGTCTGACGGCCGGTTTGCCCTTTCGATTTTGTGCCTTGCGGTTGTCATCTTGCTGGATGTGTTAAACTCACCAGAACGTAGTTGACGAGGCAAATACCCCAATTATCTAACCAAGTGCCTAACCAAACTTTTTAAAGCTGATATGAGGACTTTAGGTCACTAGGATCAATTTAAGACCAGACAACATTTTTGTAAACTTCTAGATGTCACGTGACCGATGACGTCATTAAACAGGTCTAAAATTTAATAAAATCGGCTATAACTTTTGATCTATGTCTCACAATGACATAAAATTATAATATTTGAATACCACACAAGAACACCTCTCGATCGGTGTATGGTTTATTTTACTTCTGTGAGATCATCGTTCTATTTTAGCTTTTCATAACGAGAAATATTACTCTACCCAATTTCACTGACTATGCTGACTTCGTACCTGTCATAAATGACCGTTCGCAATGTGCGTACAAGCATTTTCGTAATTTTCATAATACAAATGAATTCTTACGGTTACTATGTCGGAACGTACGTGGTGCCGAAAAAGACTGTTGGTCGATACATTTCTTACCAACTCCAGCTCATGTTACTTATTCATGATGTTGAATTCCTTGGGCTGAAACTCCCGCACCTTCTTCTCACCCAAATCTGGTGGTAAGCATTATTAAGTCGAACGCTGTGAGTACCAAGACTACCAATTGCCAAGCTTAACTTGAGCATCATCAGATTAGACAGGTGTACATTTCCACCGAGCTACTGTTTGTGGCTACAGCGCAGCCCTGGAGGGCAGGCTTATGGAGTAGTACTACTGCTTGCCCAACGCGGATTCCCAGGCTACAGGAGGAAAGGAATGTGTGAAAATGCAAAGGAAACAGACATACCACAAGGAGCGACACGATAGAGCGGCTACGCTGGTTTATTGGGAGATGAATAGAATGAATGAGTTTAAGAATAGCAGTAAGTGCTGCGAACATACACCTGAGAGGGTGGTGGATAGCGAAGAGGTAAAGATCCTTTGGGACTTCAACGTCCATACTGATAAAGTTATCAGCGGAAGATGACCGGATATTGCGTTCCTTCAAAAGAAAGAAAAGAGATGTGTCCTCGTCGTGTTACGCGCGGACACACCCGTCTGGAACATTCTAGAATTACATTACGTAATGTCTCATATGTCAAAAAATAACTTTGCCTGATAGAAGCTTCCAGAATACTTGTGTAATGTTTCCTTAAATAAATTTAGTTATCTAATATAGTAAAAATAGCTTCGCGTGGAACATTCTCGTTAGTAATGCTGACAAATGCAAGTCAAGTCTAGTCACAATGACTCAACATTTTAAAATGATGTAAATAATATAATTTTAGAAACATTACGTCATTACATAAAGTAACTAAAAATAGGACATCTAGAGACTATAAATGAAGAAACCTCACTTTCGATTGTAATGTGCTACAAGGTTTTACTGTACGTGCTACTGTATGTGCTCCTGGTTGAAGTGTACTATTGTGCCGAAAAGAAGTGTGAAATAGAAAAGCAGTTACAAAGGACTGTTGAAGAAGAGCTGGAAGAGAACGCTGTTAAATCTTCATATATTGGTTTATCGCGTGGTCTTTAGAAAACTGCCGGCTTCTCTTAGTGACTGATTAGAACAATAAATTGCCTGTATTAATACTCGTTTTAAGTTTTCTTTTGTAGATAAAATTATTTTAAAAGTAAATTGCTGAATTCACCCGTTCTTGTTACCGGGTTCGTAACAATTGACATTGTACTACCTGGGGACGGGTGCGTTTAAAGTAAAGGAAAAAATAATAATGATTACACTAATGATATTAATGATATTAATGATACTGGTGATACTGATGATGATGATGATGATGATGATATAACTAATAATAATAACTGCAGTAAGAAAATAAATTTTTGCTTGATATATGTGATTTACGAAATCCATTTATCACTAGAGTCCCTGCCTGTAAGGAAGACTGAAACTTCCCAATCACTCTCGTTTCCTCTTCGTGTTTTATATGATGACTGATATTGTCATCTGCTTGGTGAGGAAGATTACTGATGTCAACTCGTTACCCTCAGCGGAACCTTTGCCGGATAAACACGAGGAGGATAAACGGAAACGAGAGTGACTGGGAAGTTTGCGGGGACTCTGGTTATGAATGGATTTCGTAAATCATATATATCAAGAAAAAATTGGTTTATTATTGCTGTTATTATTATTATTTACATCATCATCATTATCATCATCATCATTATTATTATCATTAATAGTTTTATTGTTATTGGTAGTATTGTTAATTACATACACGACCAAAATGTCGGTGGTTTGTTCATGTGTCCTTTTCGTGTATCGATGTTCAGTTTCTAAGCCATTTACCAAGATTATCCGACACCACCCCATAGCACCAACTACAATGGGCACATTTTCCATCTTAACACTACGTATTCTCCTCAGTTCCAGTGCGAGTTCTTGATATTTCTCAATTTTTTTCTCTTTCCTTACTTTTGACGCCCCTGTCCCAGGGTACTGCAATGTCAATGAGGAGACATCTCTCTTCTTTCTTTTTATCAGTCTGGACGTTAAAGTCCCACAGCATATTTACCTCTTCGCTTTCCACCACCCCTCTCAGGCGTATGTTCGTACTACTACTATTCTTCTCAAACCCATGTTTTCTACTAATTTCCCAATGAGCCAGCGCAGCTGCTTTGTCATGTCTCTTCTCGTAGCATCCTTAGGCAAGCTATCTACACTCACAAACCACATGTCTAGCTGTTTCCTTTGCAATTCCACCCATTCGGCACGACTTAATCACGTTTTTTTTCATTATTCAATCTTAAACGATTACAAAAATAGATATAATAGCATAGAGGGATTAACGAGAAGGAAAGACAGCAGAAGGTAAGAAAAGGTGTTAAGAAGAGTCAAAGGGTGAGAAGTCAGAACAGCATTAAAGGAAAAGGTCTGATTTTTGAGTTGAGAGAAGGATTTATTTTGGCTATTAATGAACTTTCTCTGATAAAGACGTCTAATTTAGAAGTGCCGGCAGACAAAATAGAAAAATCATCAAGGGAGACAAAATGGGCAGTTTGTTTCATGTGCGAGAGAACGCTTGATAATGATGAGGGGGACGTTTTATTACCTGTGTAGGCCGAAATACCCATATGTTTGCAAATCCTAGTATGTAAAGATCGGCAAGTTTCGCCTATATACACCGCGTGGCAGCGCTGGCACGTAAATTTGTATAGAAGATAGGATCTTAAACGCATGGGAATACGATCCTTAAAACGAAAGAAATTTGGCAGTTGGCAAACAAGTCGAAAAAAAACCTTTAGAAGTTTCCCGTGTGGATATGCAGATGAAAACAACCTGTGGAGTTGCTGGCGTAGTTGAATTGTATGATTTTCGGTAAAAGGTAAAACGATGGAAAGTTGTAATTTAGGTGTGGGTAGAGGTTTGATATGAGGTTGAAACATTTTTGAAACATCTAGAAAGGTCCGAATACAATGATCCAAAAAAACGTTCGGGATATCCGTTTCGCAGTAATAAGGCTTTAAATTTTGTTAGTTCTTCGTGAAAGATATATACGAAGAGCATAAGTTGAAATAACGAAATAATAGTGTAATAAGACCTCTTTTGTAAATCGCGGGTAGAAAACTTTCAAAATTGGTAAACAGACCGGTGAACGTCGGTTTACGATAAACCGAAGTGACAAAAGAACCGTTCGAGCGTTGAATCTTTATATCAAGAATAGACAGAGTTTTGTTGGCTTCCGTTTCACATGTGAATCGAATGTTAATTTAGAAAAGACTCGATATGACTATGGGATTTGAATAAGATAAAATACTGTGCTTCTTTTAAAAATTATTTGCTGGGCAATTAAATTCATAGCAAGACTTCACTTTCCGCCTGGTACCACTGTCACAACTATCATTATTATTACTATTATTATTGTTACTGTTATTGTTGTTAGGATTATTGGTATTATTATTATTAGTAGTAGTAGTATTAGAATTATTAGTATTATTAGGAGTATTATTATTATATTGTGGGGAAGCAAATAAACACTCTGTTTAAGGCAGGTCCACATTGGTGCTGTAAGGCACCTTCTTCCCTCCGCTAGCCTACGAGTCCGCCTTGGGCAAGGAGTAGTGCTCCTTAAACCCCCCTCCAGGATTTTGGTGTAGTCACAGCAGCAGCTCGGTGAAAATGTACACTTGCCGAATCGGTAATGCTCTTGTGACGCTGGGCGGATGACTTATCTTGGCAACTGGTAGTCTTGGTAACCACGACGTTCGACTTACCTCTGCTCGTCGTGCAATACCTACCACCAGATTTGGGTGAGAAGCAGAAAAAGGTGCGGGAGTTGCAGCGCAAGAAGTTCAACATTATGAATAAATAAATTGCGCGTGAGTTGGTAAGAAACATATCCACCAACAGTCTTTGTCCGCACGACGTGACTTTCAACATAATTAGTAATCATAAGAATTCACTTGTATTGTCAAAATTACGAAAGGGCGTGTACGTACATTGCGAAGAGTCACTTATGAAATGTACGAGGTCAGCTTAGTCAGTGAAATTGTGCAAAGTGACATTTCTAGTAATAAAAACTAAATCTGGTAAAAAAAAATTATAAAATGACGTCATAGCCTAAAATAGAAATAATAAACTATCCGCTGTATTTAATTTCAAAATATCAAATGTATCAAATTTTATGTCATTGTAAGACATAGGTCAAAAGTTATAGCCGATTTTATGAAATTTTAGACCTGTTTAATGACGTCATCGGTCACGTGACATCCAGACGTTTACAAAAATGTTGCCTGGTCTTAAGTTGATTCTAGTGACCTAAAGTCCTTGTATCATCAGCTTTAAAAAGTCTGGTTAGGCACTTGCTTATATGGTTAGGTAATTCGTCCCGTCTACAGGGGCAAACTGGGGCGAACAATTAGTATGTAGATAATCAAAAGGGTTAGGAAACTGCCAGAACATACGAACGAAGCATAGGCCCACGTTTCACTCCGGCGAAGGACCTTCGCTTGAAACGTTCGTTTCTCTATTCTTAAGTTCCGGCAGTTTCCCAACCCTTTTGATTATGTACAAGCTGTTCAAGACTGCCGACATAGCACTTTACTTTTATCACCGGATGATTAGCAAATGTCTTGCTGCATTGACTGTCGGGGTTTATGGCATAAACCAGGATAACAATGACAAGACAAAACGTCACAGCTGTAAACTATCCTACAGGATAGATTGCCTTGATTGTAGTTATCCTTAAACAAGTCTAACATTTGCTCTTTCATTTCCTTGTTTTTATTTGACACTTTAACCTCGATTTAGCTTGATTTAGCTGCATCGTCACCCCAAGCTTTCCTGTTTGCTCCTGAAAAGAGACTTGAAATACTGACGAGATGTTGCAGTCTAAGCACAAGAGTTCTGGCCCTCCTGTTTCATTTAAATGCATTTACCTTTGAGGAGCTCATTGAATCGTCACTGTATCAAATGGCAATGGTATGTATATGTATATATACTGTATGTATTTATTTATGGTGAACGAAATTTTCGAGTGTCAGGGTGGTATATTTCAAGACCCAACCGGAACCAGTTGCGAAAAATGCAACTCTAGGGATTGATCAAGCTGGAAATTGAACCCCGCGACCCTGGGAATCTAGTGCAATCTACCAAGGACGTTGCCGATTAGATAACCGTGACTATATATAATGGTGTATATATAATGGTGGTTATACAGATGAAGTGAAGGGTATATACGATGAATATTTGGCGTTTAAACTCGATAGCATGAAATGTATATATATTTAGGGTGAAGGAAATTTTTTTGTGTGTCAGAATCATGTATTTTTTATAAATAATTAAATATATCATTCTTTGAATAAAGTATATTTTTTAGACACTCGAAAACTTCCTTGACAATAAATGTACAGATACATTTCACGGTATCGAGTGTAAATGTCTAATATTCATCAATGGTATGTATAACTTTGTTATCCTACATCCTGGAGGTTTGTTGACGACTTGTAAATTAAAGTTGTAAATACTTTGAGTAGGGCGTGTAAAAATCTTGTAGTATTTGCCATGTGTTCTGTCAGCGATAAACAAACCCCCTGTATTTCCTAGTTATGTGTATTCGGTTACTTATTCTTCTATAATTCTCTAAAAATTGGAAACTTTAAATAGGGAAGCTTTATTGAAGTGGCAAAAGTCAACGTTCAAAAGGGAGAGGGGCGCGCGGGGTCCGCCCCCTTCAAACTAAGGAAAGGGAATTTTTTACAAAAAATCACTGCGGTATCACGAGAAATGAATAAAACTGAGTATTCAACTGATATGATATTTGTCAAACATACAGTAATTCTATAATACAAGTAGCTTGTCTAACTTTGTGGTTATATCAGATCCAGGTGTCCCTCGTGTTCACATATGCACGCCTTGATTCTTGATTTATAATTCTCTGGAGAGTCCCGTTCAGTTGAATTTTGTTCCAAATCCCTTGATTAATCAAATCACCAACCGTCAAACAACTGACCTACCGATCGACCCACCCGCTTACAGACAAACAGTCCGACAGGCAAACCGACCGACAAACAGCTAAAAATGATTAGTGAAGGAAATTTTCGAGTGTCAGAATGATATAGTTTTGAGACCCAACCCGGACCAGTTGCGAAAAATTACAACTCTAGGGCCTCCGGCTGGGAATCGAACCTGCGACCCTGTGAATCTAGTGTAGTTCTCTGCCAAATGAGCTACGAAAGCCGTTTCCGAGAGCGTGGTCTCGAATTCAATTTCAATTTATTTATTTACCGCATCTCTAGATAATTACAAAATATTTAAGAAAAATAACAACAATGGCAAGCTAACCCAAGAAGAAACCGGAGGCTTTTAAGACATGGGCTTACCTTTTACATTAACAAAGTATTGTACATTCGAATATAGACGCTGGCAGAACAATATAATAATATATTTAAATATAAATAAAAGTAAAGTAGATGTACGTAAATAGCCAAAAAATAAAAGTAGGCAACTAATTCAATTGGTATTATAAACGTGTTTGATAACAATGATTTTAATATGCGAACAAAGAAACATCCTAAGTTTGAATTTAAAGCAAGCAGCAGTAGATGCATTACGAATATCCTGGTCAAGTGCATTAAAAAATTTGGACCCTGGTAATTTACCGAAAATTGTCTAATATTTGTTTTACAAAAGGAAAGGTAATATAATTTAGAATTTCTTGTGTAATAATTATGAGCTTGGTTTGTAGGTAAAAAAAATCATCAAAACAGCTAGGTAGAAGTTTTTTTATGATATAAATACATAAATTTTTCCAAGTTGAAAAAATAAATTTTATCAAATTTGAGGATCTTATATTTTCCAAAAATTGGATCCGTATGAGCATCCAATGCTTTCTTGCCAACAATTCTGACAACATGCCTCTGGAGCAATACAATACGATTGAGACTCGTTAGGTACGTAAAGCTCGAAACAACACCACAATATCGAATATTTGAGTACACAACAGAATAATACAATCTACATAAAGCTGATTTTCGAAGACAGAAAGTTGATTTATATATGATACCAACTGATTTTGATATCTTGTGGGCAACATAAGAAATATGCTGTTTCCATGAAAGATGCTGATCCAGAATTACTTCAAGAAAAGCAACTTCCTGGACCATATCCATTTTGTAACCATTTAATTTTATCGATAAATCAAGATTAAGCCTCTTTTGTCTAGGTTTAAAAACCATATATTTAGATTTCTTCACACTCAGTGATAACATATTGGCCTTGAACCGCTCGGACAACTTGTCCATCTCCGTGTTTATTGTATTCAAGAAAGGTCTTTATGGGAAAAAAAATAAATTAGTGTCATCGGCAACGAAAATTAATTGGAAAGTATTTGATACATTGCAAAGGTCATTAACATATATTAAGAAATAAAGCGGTCCTAGAATTGATTTTTATGGCACGCCACACTGGGTACCTTTATATCTGGAACAAGTATTATTGTAATGAACATATTGCCTGCGATTGAAAAAATAATCCTTCATCCAATCTAATACAACTCCACGAATACCATAATGTTCAAGTTTATCAAACGAAATATTATGGTTAACGGTATCAAAGGCTTTTGAAAGGTCAAGAAATTTACAGTGGCAGTCAAAAGTAGTTAATAATTTCTTTGTGGACACATTATGTTACATAACTTTTTAACTGATTGACCGTTTTCGCTAATTTTTGTTTCGAATTGTACACAATTACGTCCAGTACACGAATTTTAGAATAAAGCTAGAAACTAAAAACAAGCGCTTTTGAAAGCTGTTCATGAGTACTTTGGAATACTTTACCAGTACAACCGTCCGCTGAGTCACTTATGTGATTAATAATCAATTAATATTTTTATGGATAACTATGTCATTGAATGTTTCTCAAAAATTATAGTACATCAACAAATCCACGGGATTTGGACTTCCCAAGCTGAAACTTGGTAAGATGAATGTCCTGTATGATTAAGCTGTTATATATACAATAATACATATTAGTTGATTGTTAAATCAAAGCGAAACAGATTTATTAACTACCGAATTTTGGGGGTGACATTTCAGATTTTAACATTTTTATCTATATTTTTTGAACGACCGCGTTATCATGTCCGTTTATTATAATATTCGTGTACTGGAGGTAAATGTGTACAATTCAAAGAAAAAAAATTAGCGAAAACGGTAAATCAGTTAAAAAGTTATGTAACATAATGTGTCCACAAAGAAATTATTAACTACTTTTGACTGCCACTGTACCTACAGTGAACTCCTCTCGACCAATGGCTGACGTAATTTTATCATATAAAAACAGTAAAGCCTAGGAAGTTGAATGATTTTTTTCTAAAGCCATATTGATGATCATGAAGAATTCCAGTATATATCGGTGGGAATGCTGGTGAAGTGAAGGGTATATTCAAGGAATATTTGCTATTGACGCTCAGTAACATGAAATGATATTAATATTTTATGAAGCAAATTTTCAAGTCTCGGAATATAGTTTTAAGATGGGGTTGGAAATATTAATATCATTTTATGTTACTGAGTGTCAATGCCAAATATTCCTTAGTTAAAGAGGATTTGTTGGTTAAAAGAAACATTGAGAAACCCCATTTAACTGGTAAATTCTCAAATTTTGTATTTTTATTTTAAAGAAAATTTTAAAAACTATTGCAAGTGGAATGCCAGAATTGTCAAGTCACCCAGAAGAACCTGGAAAACCGATCATCGATCAATCCTTTCTTGTAGCATTAAGTGATTTATTTTTATGCCAGGTCTTTCCGTCGGTAAGTTAAGAAGATAGATGACGAAAGCCGTCGTTACATTTCACTGTTTGAAATCGAGTCTGGTTAGTGACTTATTTTTGGAAGACGGGAATTAATTTTTTCCATCGGGAAATTTTCGATGAATAGTATTTTATAAATTGCTGTAAGTGAGCTACGTTACAAAATATTAAGCCTATAAAAAGCGATTTTTCACATAGGCGAAATCTCAAGGTCTATGTCTTGAACAAATAACAGTATGGTCTTAAAATACCTCTCCTGTCGTGGGATGAATTAGTTCGTTAGGCTAGGTAGTCATGTACGTGGAGTCAAGCATTTAAACTCAGAACAATTTTGAAGGACCGCTTACCTTCAAACCTAATGGTTAAGGCACTCAAAAAAAGGAAGTTTGTAAGGCGAAAAATTTTATCACTAGATATATGAAAACTTTTTTCCTTGTTCTCTTGTGTCGTAACTATGTAGCGAAAGAAATGATTTATGCTTGTTTCGCTTCAGTTGTGGTGTTGGTACGTTTGTGGAGTGGGTAGAACACTCAAAAAGTATTAATAATTTCTAACTGATTCGTTATTTGACATGGTGAGCAGAACTTTCTGTGCCTACTATTTTACTGTTTATGCTTTAGTGAGGGGAATCTGATGGTGTGGTATTAAATTCTGATTGGGCATGCTTGTAGACTGCAGTCCTAGAAAAAGATTTTTAGTGGTATCAAGCGCTCTGTCTGTACACTGGTGAACAAAACTTGGCGGCAATCAATACTTATTGTTCTTCTGAAAATCATTACTTATGTTTAGCTAGGAAAATGCTTACGATTTTTCTAAATCTTCCTTTCTTTTCTTTTTTTTTATTTAGCAAATCGATTACGAAAATACATGTATTAAGTCCATCATGGTTGTACTAAACTCAATTATCCCAAAACAACTTATTGATTATCTTTGCCAAGTTATTGCTAACGAGGTAACATAAACTTTCCTTCTTATTCCTTTCTCTTCTATCTTCTAAACTAACCAGAACTTGTCACCTTTCATTCTTATCTATCCTCCTTTCCATTCTACCCTACTCCAACCAACTCTAACGATCTCTTAAAGCGTGCTACCCTCTTTTATTTTCCATTCTATCCTTTTCATTTCTATTCTCGTTCTTCCGCTCTGTTTCCTCATTCTTTGGTGTCCTTCCTACCTCTGTCCTTTCCTCCCCTGACTTTCCGTTGTTCACCCGCTGATAAACTTGTTTTTTCCCTTTTTTTTCAATTTTCTGTATAAGAATTCCGTTGTACTGAAAGATACTTTTTATTTCAGTCACGACAGCTGAACAAAACACGAATGGTTGCTGATGAGTTTGATGGATCCTTTGTTGATAGCGATGTGGCGATGGACGATTTTGAAGCGGATGATCACAATCAAGGTAGTTTTTTTACCGACATTTATAAGTTGCTAAGTAATTTCTTGGGACCCTTGCTCGTCCTCTATGTGTGTTTTGTATATTGTTGGTATGTAATATTTGAATATAGCAGCTAAATACAGCGGCTTTTAGGTTTAGTGTATTCTGGATTCACAGCTTCCTTAGCACAGAGAGGCTGAAAAGCTTTATGTAATGTAGACACGTATAACAAATATTTCTAAAGTCGCTGCAGCATTCGTTGTTGAACACTCTTGACGTGTTAACTGAAAGAAAGCGATTCTTATACTGGGAGGACAACTTGATGAAGTACTTTGCCATATGTTAATTTTAATAGTTTTTCGTTAGCTATTTTTTTCAGCGGATTTTTTTGCTCTGTAGATTTTAGCGGGAATTCTAGCTTGCTTCAAATTTTAACAAAACTCTGTTCTGAAATTGTCTATTTTCACTACGTTACAGTTTCCGAGCAGGAAAACCTTTCAAAACTGGACAAACAGAGACAACGTTGCATGGAAATATTATGTACGTGGTGTGCTTCGTCTCCCTCAGAAAGTTTGGGTGGATTTGTTGATAGTACTCAAAGTCTTATTTTTGACTATTTTGAAAGTGAGGTAAAAGAAGACGTTATATCTAACCAAACATTCAGGAAAGAGTCTTTTTTTAACTATTTAGGTAAAGCTTTCTATGGTTGACCATATCCATGTCGCTGCTTTCTTGCCTAAAGGGCAAGGTCCAGATAAACAATCCGCTTACGAAAATTTTTCTGGGCAAGTATTTGAAAGTTCCTTGCTCGAAGAGCAAACTAAGGTTCAATTTCTTTTTTCAACCCCGTGGATTAATGGAGTTCTAAGATTTGTAAAAATCTATCCCATGACTAGATGAGAATAATGAAATATCTTACACTTTTTTTTGCCTGCTAAACACGAGAATGAGAACCCTCCCTGTGAACATTTTTTCACAGTTTCTAAGGAAGGACGCGAAGAATATGAAGTATCTCTCGTTGAACGCTACTGTTTCTTAATCTTTATCTGTCGATACAAATGAAAAACGAAAAGTGATAAAAAGCAATTCAAGCGTACGGGAACGAAACTGAAATTTACAGCTTAAACTATTCATCAGAACATAACGTTTTTCAATGGCGAATTTGTTTATACGGCACTGCCAAAATTCAGATACATTTGCAAGAAGTATAGTTGCAATATAAAGGTCTGCTTTCTTGGGCTTGTTCTTCCCTCATGCAAACAAAGTGTCTTTTAAAGAACATAACACATATAAAAAGTTTAAATACGAGATGCTGTTGTAAGGTATATTAATGCCTTGGATGTACATCGCTATTTAAACAGTGTTAGGTAAACATCGTATCTGTGATATTGAGCATTCAGAATGAAACGTTTGAAACAAATCCAGTGAGAAAAGTTAGTATTATAAATGTAAAGTTACCTTTTCGAGACGTAAGCTTTTTAACAAGAATGGTTAAAACAAGCCATCAGTTCGTTTACTTTTTGTTTATTGTCGGAAAATGATGTTTCGGCTAATTCACAGTATAATTATGACATAACCTATTAACGACTTGAATGTTCTGCACAAATATTGAGCATGTGAGAGTTTGATGCTATTACTATAAGTAGTACTATGACTTTTCGGGAAATTAGCGACTAAATTACCCCTTTGTCTCACTAATCTTCCCAAGGAAAGTGGAAAATTTAATCGCTAATTCCCGGAAAAGTCATAGCATCACTTTGTGTTACTATGATCGGCGAGGAAAGCTTGAGAGTGCTTTTGAAGGGAAATTTAGTTCATGCCTAGAAATGTAGGAAATGCAATATATACAACTCATCATCATTACATGACAATCTCGCTTGAATTTGTGATTACAAGAAAATGTGTCAACCAGGGGCCAATTCAATAAAATTATTAAACTTGTCTTTTACAAACGTACTTATTGTTTCCAACCTCAAAAACAATAGCTACGCTTATAAAATACAAGTGTAATAATTTTTTTGAGGTTAACAGACAAAATTTCAGACTCTGGTGTTATACATACTGGAATAAGTGACCACATTTTAATATTTGCCATTAGAAAAATTCATTTTTCCAAAAAACAAAATGAAAATATTGTAGAAATCAGAAATATGAAAAAGTTTAACATTGAAAAATTTATTGAGGATCTACTTTGTCAGCATTGGGAATATATATATATATATATATTTTGCTGATAATCCTAACCACATGTGGGAATTGTGGAAAATGTTATTTAAAGAAGAACTAAATAAACATGCTCCCATTCAACAAAAGAAGGTCAGATCTAAAAATGTTCCTTGGGTTAAAAGTGATATAAAAAAACTTATAAATAAAAGGAACAAATTTAAGAGAAAAGCCATTATTAACAAACGTGAGACTGACTGGAAGATCTATAAGCAATTGAGGAATAAAGTTAATGTAGAAATAAGAAAAGCTAAACAGGACTATTATGCCATACGAATTGCTGAACAAAAAAGCAACCCAAAAGAAACTTGGACAACAATTAACCACTCGTTAGGCAGGCAAAACAAACCAAGTACGAGTAATGTAAATGAGTTAAATGTCAGTGGTAATAATTCAAACTCTAAGGACATTGCCGAAGGTTTTAATCAGTACTATTCTAACACTGGGCCTGAATTGGCTACCAAATTTGACACCTCAAACTATAATTTCCAGGAATTTATAAACAAACCTAAATCAGAACTCTCAACTTTTCAGCCTG
>JBAHVQ010181448.1:0-16269 GCA_036872915.1 Nanipora kamurai | reverse complement strand
CTCCCTTTGACGAGTAAAATCGTCTGGCGTTAGTCAGAGTAAAATAATAAAAGTCCTCCGTAGAATGGAAGGAGTTAAAGGAAGATGTAAAAATATAAGGTGCTTCGTAGGTAGTACATAAAACAGCGTAAGAAGTTAAAAGGTTGGTAGACTGCCCAATTTACGAAGAAAAATGAAGACGTTTCGAGCAAAGGCTCTTCTTCAGATAGTGAAACGTGTTCTTGGAGCAAGTCAAGACGACCAACCTTTAACTTTCTACACTGAATTAGAAACAGCAGCTTATCCGTTTCAAGTAAACCAAACGTTCTCGACTGAATCAGACATCAAACTTTTCATTAACTTAATAGACGATATCAGATTGACCTTTCGAAAAGTTTGACATCTTGACTGAATGTTGGTTTGTTTTACTACATCTCAAAAGCAAATGCTTTCGCTGCTAAAAAATGACAAGCTAACGTTACTAAATAAGGCAATAACGTTACCAAATTGGCAACTTCTGCCAATTATACTTACCTCTCCATGAGGTGCCAGTTCCATTATAATATACACAGGGGGGTCCATACACAGCCCGATTAATCGTATAATGTGAGGATGATCAAATTGTTTCATAACATCTGAAAAATACGTAAAGATAAAAGCCGTACGATGACTTCAAAATTCCACTGATTAATTGATTTCCCTCTATTCTGTTCTCATCCTTGGGAGGATAACTTAATATCCCTAAATGTTAAGATATTTCGCCAAAGTTGAGGCTCAAAGGTCAGATCATTCTGTTCTCTTGTACATTTTACAAATATCTCACGTAAGTTAGTAAGGAAACAAGCAAGCGAGCAATCGAGAAAACAAGCGAGAAAGTAAGTGAGTGAGTAAGCGAGTACTGCAAGTAAAAAAGTAGGAAAGTATGTACTAAGGGATCTCTAAACTGGATATCCCTGTTCAGATATTACTGAGCTGTTCTCCCTATAGGCCCAGTGAGACCCACCTCTAATGTGTCTTGTTATTGGAGGAGACAGAAGTACCGGGAGAAAATCTCGTGGGCTTGGTAGAGTCAAACTGGATAAACCTGTTCTCACATATGACGTAGGTAACTTTAATCAAACAGCTGCACGGAATTGGAATCGAGTCCTTATCGAAAGCCCGTTTCCAATTACGATTTTCCACTCTACGATTGTCAACCTGGTTTATGTAATTATCCCACGACAGTCTTGGCTGCCGGACATTTCCTTACATGAGCTGCTCCCATTTGTAAACGGGTCTTACGAGGTGGGAGACATGTGCCCCATTACCGTGCCAACACGGTGTCCTATCTTTTTCATCCAGCGCCTTAACTCGTCGTCTGATGCTTCCATTTGGCGTGGAATACGTCCTTGACTCACTGCAATGCGACTTAATTCAAGTTTACGCCTCTAAGTATCATAATTGTCACAACTGAGAAATCCAATTCGACAATGAGAGGGTTCAGTTAGTTAAACCATTATAGAAAAATTACGTTCCTAAACTCAGCTGCAAGCAGATACGTTTGTTTCGTTTGCTTGACGTAATACCATACATCTCTTATTTACGCTCATAGATTTCCCTCCACCGCTCGCCATTACACTTACATGCTTCTTCTAAAAATCGCTCAGCTTCGTCTTCATCTTTACACGTTTTGATGGCGACAGCAACATTGGGGCCATCCTAAAAGAGTAAACAATAAGCCAAAGGCCCGTTGGTTCACGTCATAGTGCTGAAGGGCTACCGTTTTTAAATAAGTTTAAATAAATAAATAAATAAATAAAAAATATCAACGAAACAACTGTTGAAAATATCACGCAAGAATACTCTAGCGTAACACATTAAGTTTAATTAATTAAAACTAAAGACAACTGGGTCAATTAACCGAACAAAGCAGTACACGTGTTGTTTAGTGTCTGTTGTGGATTAATTGTCCAGGATTAACCGATGTTTGGTAAATTGACTCAATTGTTTTTAGTTTTAATTAATTTAACTTTAATTTAATTTTAATTTAACTAGTCCACATTCGACTGCGCGACGTTACCTTGGACTTGACTAATCCTCTATGTACATCTCCAAACTGTCCTTCTCCAATTATGGCACCCAACAGTACTTGACTCCTGGCTATTTCGTAGTCTTTTTCTGCGGAAACGCGAGAATTAAAAACAGAGGATGGCAACGAGTGAGCACACTTTTCATAAACAAAAGAACACGTGACCTACTGTACGAAGGCTGGCAACACCTTGGATTTCAATCCAGCAGCAGCTGGACGGGCGCGTACGCCCAGAGATATTAAAGGAACATTATTATACTAATAATAGACATTATTATACAATACTAATTCAATCTCGATTCTAATTGCTTAAAAACCCACAGACAATTCTCGATGTCTCGCCACCTACAACACAGCAAAAATGGTCTGTAGGTGACGTAATTGTTAATCTGACTAGGAAATGGGTCTTCCCTACAAAACTCCCTAAAGACTTCTGCATTTTTAATTGTATAATAAAACAATTATTGGACTCGGCTTTCGCATTATACCAAGAACTATCCAGACCTCGGTCAATGTTATCTGCTATCATTGACTTAGGTCTGGATAATTCTTGATATCATGCTCTGCCTCATCCAATAAATGTTAAATAATACTGTTATAAATTTGTACGTAAACATAGCAATTTTCATTTTTCAAAGGTTGTAACCGACCCCCTTTTACCGACGGAATTCTGATTTGACCGACCAGTTAAAGAGAAGGTAGGAGGTGTCACACCCCCACACACCCACCCGCACGGTACGCCACTGCTTGAGATTCTCAGCTATAGCACCGGGTATGCATGAAATGTTTCGCATAAATATTTTCTAGATTACGCGCCAAACCTCGAATATGCGCCCCCTCGTACCTGATATCTGGGAGTTTACGAAACACAATGCCGACGTTAAGGACGACGCGGCCCTACAATGAGATTTCTCTTTCAAAACAAAAGAAATGAATAATTTGTGGTCCTTAGAGTGTTCTTCACGCCGTCCTGGCTCCACACAAGACGTTAGGATGATCATTTCCACGTTTTAAAGACGACGCCGGTTCTTCAAATACGAAGAGCTTTGGGCTGTATATAACGACAAACATTAATTAACTGACAAGAACTACTTGTAAACGTTTGCCAGAAAGAAAAAAAAACATCCTAAGTTAAGTACGTACGATTTGCTTCACAGCCGTAGAATTTAAAGCACTTTGTTTACTGGCATCGGCGTTGCAGCTTTCGTAAACTCTCTACAATACATAAGCAGCCCCTACAACAAGTGCCACTCTTTATGCCTCGCTGTTGATGGAAGTGAAGACAAACTAATCCCCAATTTCAAGGAAAGCCTACCGTGCCATGATGAAGTTGAACGGTTAAGGAGTTCCAGCAAGTACAAGGAAAAACCGTTTGAGAATGTCAATGACTCCTATGTCGCCGACCATGCCCTAGCACTGGCGTTTTTAGAGTCCGGTGAGAAAGAATAGAGCTGTACGCAAAATGTTTGAAAACTTTTTTAAGTCTTAAGAGATTTGTTAAAGTTAAAATTTGATTAATCGCAGGTACCGTGGATGGGAAAATAAATATAATCATTTAACGTTCGTTTTTGCATGTTTCAACTTTCATTCATACTCATGCAATTGCAAAACATATCAAAAAACTATTTGTTCCTGGTTCATATAAAAACTGGACTGCAATCAACTATAACGCTGAGTAATTTCAAAATAAGGGAACATTTCACCGTTTACATACCGCCCATGGGTTGCGAATAATCATCAAATTCATCGTTGTCCACAATTTCAGCGTAGTCCTCGAACTCTATAATTACACAAGAGATTTGCTAGTTTCTAGTAACTGAGATTATAAAACTCTTTAAGAATTCATGAGGGAAGTTCAAAAGAAATTAAAGATTTATTACTGTCTGTGTACCACGATACAGAACTGTCTAAATAAACATCAGTTCCGTATCACATGTACAAACACTAGTGTCCGTGTCAACCATTTTTGCATCAATTCCCGCACAAATAAATTGTAAGGGTGTAAATAACTTGTTTTAACTTTTCTTTCTACTAAATATTAACCTGTAAGTACTATTTACAAAATGAGTGGCCGTTCGGTATCGGGATATACAGTCACGAGGCGAAGCCAAGTGACTGTGTCCCGACAGAGAACGGACCAAATGTTGTAAATGACTTCTAAAACGTCCCATATTACCGTACTACATTTGACATTACTATTGAATAGCAAGAAAAGTTAAAACAAGTTATATATTACTGTAAAATTTCAATTTGAGTGTGGGAAAGCCGATGAAAAGCTTGTTGATACAGACTCTAGTGTCTGTAAATGTGATACAGAACTGGTGTTTATTTAATCAGTTCTGATGTTTATTTAATCAGTTAATTTATTTTGAATTTTTCTCATGAATTGTTAATGAGTTTTAGAATGTAGTAATAATGAACTTTTTTAAAGTAGTTTACAAAATTCGCGTCCGTTCAGTACCAGGATATAAAGGCTTCACCTTGTGACTGTATACCCGATACAGAACGGCACTTCATTTTGTAAACATTACTTTAAATTTTACTTTTTATATATATATTGAAGCTGTTGTAGTATTTTTCGTTATTGTAATTGACGATGAGGATTTTAATCCAATTAATTTCAACATTTTCTTTTTTCATTAGCATCCCAATCGCAACCTCTATCTAACAAAAACAGAAGTATTTGAACGAACGAACGAACGAACGAACGAGCGAACGAGCGAGCGAGCGAACGAACGAGCGAACGAACGAACGAACGAAAGAACGAACGAAGAACGAACGGATGCATGCATACGTTTTTTTCCACAGTTCGGGAAAAGTTCCGTCAAAATACCTACCTTCACTTTTTTCCGTTGTATTGGAATTCAGCGATTCTTGTCTGGGTAAATTGAAATCACCACCATAATGATTTCCATTAGGCCTTCATGAAACATCAAAGAACATTTCCAAAATCAAATTAAATCGAATTAGTTGAAGAAACCAGACGTCACAAAGAAGGGATTGCGAAGCCAGGGGGAGGCGTCGAGGTTGGCCTTAGCTTTAGCCTTAACCGTGGTTCACACTTGTCCTAGGAACCGTAAGAATAGGGGGCATTGTTATCTCGATTGTCGGTATCCCCCCGATCGTCCTTGACCAATGGATGTAAAATTTCAAAGCCGAAAATGAGCACTGGGCGAGTTTTCTAGTCCGAGCATTTATGTCCAGTCCGAATTCAAGGCTTTGAATGACATCAAAAAACTCATTACCTATACACCACTACTGTACTCCTAGGCCAACAGGCCCAACCACGTAACGCTTTTGTCCTTTCCAGATTAATCAATAATTAATAAGTTTTTGAATTCTTGTTCACACTCGCCGAAAGAATCTCCAATCGCCGGCGACCATCCGGGAAGCATTTTTCAAATAGAAATGATACCGATGCTTCTGATGCTGCCTATCGAATAGGCGACTGTCGGAAACGCTGCCCCAGCCATGTTCACACGTGTTCGACGGTCAGGAACGGAAAAAGCCGGAATTCTTACGATTCTTAAGGTAAGAGTGCACCACGCCTAACGCGACCCGTCGGCTCACATTCAGAACCTCATTTTGTCTAATTACCCTGTTGGTTGGGTGCCTGGAACAGATGGCAGCCTTCTGTCATCTATAAAAGATTACGAGAACAAAAAATATCTACATTTAGCGCAAATACAATCTTTGAGGCTAATGCCAGACGATGAAATTTATCAGAAGGAAAGACCCAGTGACAAAGGGCTGGGATTCTGGGACGGTGAAGCGAGAAAACGACTTAATTTTTGACCTTTTCGAAGAGAATAAAATTCCCACGTGTGAATCTCTTAAAATGTCACCGTGGTTGGATATCTTGCAGTGTTTTGCACATTGAGCTTTGCAATAATTTGCTCCGAGAACAAATTCTATTTTCCATCAAAAAAATTGGAAAAAAAGGCATCACTCTGGTCACCGCATTTGATGTGCGCGCGGAACATTTGACGTTCAGTCTTCTTCAGTCGGCTAACCATGGCCGTTGCGAGTACTGAGATCGTTAAAGTCAATCAGTGGAAGGTCTACATGTAAATGGAAGACTTAATTGAATATGCCCTTAAACCCTGAAAATACTTAACATATATACAGAGATAGAGAGGGAGAGGGTTAAACGTCATGCCTGGGCCAGCCTAAGCAACAAAATGAACTCAAGTAAAACTGCAAAAGCAAAACCGACGTTATTCTCAACCAGTGACGAATCCAGATCCGGCCCCACCTGGGCCCGGGGCCGGGTGTCGTCTAGGCATGTACGCATTGCCCCGAACTTATTTGTCTTATTAAACTTCAATGTACTACGGCCTGTACTCGACCAGCTTTAAATAATCCAAGATTAAAATAAGCACTTATAAAGTTTTACATCATTAATCTAAACAATATTAACACTGATAAAATATGCTTGCAGTTGTTTTGTATTACGTTAGTGTTGTTTTACCCTGGAGCTTTATGATCTAAAAGTCAGTTGCAAAAGATCCGATGAAAACCTTAAATGTCAAACCGTGTACATAGGCTTTACGTTGGTACGGCATATATCATAGGTCTATTAACTTATAAATGTCCGAGGACTTTCCCCCTTGACGAATAAACTCGTCTGGCGTTAGCCAGGGTAAAATACTAAAGTCTCCATAGGTCACTGAGGACCTATACGGACAGGAAGGAGTTTAGGACCATATTTTGCTAAATACACCAGCAGTTTTCATAGTGAGTGTTATAATTTATCGAGTGGTCTCAATAAATTATAAACAAACCAGGCTTGACCCCGAGTGTCACAAATTCGCTATCTACGTAACTATTCTCAACAAGCAATGGAAATATCTCAATTTCCAAGGTAACAACATGCGACTTTGCACAGCCTGTTGGGAAGAGTTTTAGGGAACCCTTACATTAAAGCTACCTCATGACCTTGTTCGTGACCATTAAAACGACTCAAATTGTATTTTTGTTCAACTTTTAATAAATAATCCGCAAAATGAAGTGACATTTCCCTGCTCTCCACTACATAACACCTGAACTCACCGTTTTTCCGATTGAGTAACGAATGCTTTTGCTTGCCAACCAACTGGCAATAACCATCGATGAGCTCGGCCATTTCGGTGGCCTGGATAAGAGACGACGTCGTAAACACCAAGGGCTACAAAACACAGGGAAGTGACGAAATATTGAATTAGTTCGTTCATTTGGTATGCTTAGCATGCATGAACAGACTAAAGGTGGATGAGATGCCACACGGTCCGAGGTTACCTGTTGTAATGGCGTTCCTACGATTCTGCGTTATCGATCCTAGATGTAGCGAAACAGGAAAGCATTTTCCCCAAGAACACCCCACGAAGGCCACAGACGTCTTTTATGAACACCAGGACAGATACTATTAAATGCTGCACACTAGTAGGGTTCATGTGGAGGTATTGTATATACCAGACGACCAACGAACGTTCGTCAAGCTCGCTACCTCAGAAAAACGATCTCTGAGCCCTAGACGAGAATCGAACCGGCAACCTTCTGATGACCGGTGAGAGCGTCTCACCGGTAATCGGCGTGGTATACTTCAGTTTATTCAGAAAATGGGCCCTCGACTGGTAACACAATACGGTAAAATATTCAGAACTAACCTCCGGTGCTCCCTCTACTCTTAAAGTAACAGTGGCCTTAAGTCTGTCGTTAGGAGAAGGAAGCGAGACAGAAGAAGAAGCGATCCGGTTAACTTTGATTCCTCTAATGAGACTGAACTGCGCCAAGTGAGTTATCTGCAACGAAAATCAAAAACTAATGAGATTCCTGGGCAGAATTCGTTTTTTTTAGCTTACTGGTAAAGTCAAAATTGGATCAACACTCTTCTCACATGTGACCAAGGTAACCTTAATCAGACGAACAGTATGGAACCGGATTCGAACCGAAGTCATAGAGGTGATCGACTCTTGAGTATCACTGTGTCATCGTGTTAACATCCCTTGGTTTAATTTCTTCTACCTCTTACTATGTTGTTGAAAGGTAAGGAAAAAGAAATCTTGTCAGAGGAATTTTGTCACCAAACATTTTGTCCTTTCAACCACAAAGTTAAGGATATTATCGCGCCAAATTTTAATATTTTACAAATTCATCCTAAGACATCAGCATTTTGACGACATTAAGTTCCCCGTGCAATGTGGGTAGTTCCAGTCTGCACAGGGGCAAATTTGACTCACTTGGCCAAAATAAGAAATTAAGCGCGAAACTGGCCGTTTGACCCCTGGGAAGTCTGGAACTACCCGAGATTCATTGCAAAGTCAGCAAAGTAAATATGATCTATTGATGGTTTGCATATGTCGTCAAGGTGGTAAACTGTGACAAAAGAATCTCATACGCAAGAACCAATAAATATCATGGTGTAATAAGAACCAATACATGACATGGTGTAACCACCAATCTGTTTTACGCTTATTAAATGCCGCCATGCAAAACCTCAAACAACATATAGGAATCCCATATGGCCAGCATATCCCTGCCTCCCGAATCTCAACTCAAGGAGTCGATTACAAATTATCTATTCTAGAGCAAATGTCTTTCCATCATTTACACCTCATTACTATTTAAGAAAAAGAAACTGTTTTGCCGTGTTTCCGTAGCCTGCTACAAACAAGAGTAAGAGTTTGGGAGAACTTGAAAGCAGAGAGCGAAGGTCGAGGGCTTACACAATTGTTAAGAGTTCTCCAAAACACTTACGAGTGTTTGTATCAGGTCATGCAAACACGGTCAAACAGTTTCTGTTTCTTTTATAAAATAACTCGAATAAAATAAGTAACATAAACAGGTTATTAGTGTTTTTCATGAATGTTATCAAACTATAAATTCTCTTTACTGTCCAGGATGGTGGGTGATGGCGTAATACATCGTGGCCAGTAATAGACGCCAGAACCGTGTTTGCATAGCCTTATCCAATCTATGTGTTGACCAATCACAGCTTGCGTGAGACGCAACTGATCATATTTTGTGTTTTTCACAACAACCCTAAGCAATTTTTTTGCTCGTTTAACACTTCTGGCTTTTTTCGATTTCGTATATCCCAACACAAAACTACTACGCATTTTGCAAATAGTACTGTCCTTACCACTGAGCCTTGTTCGGCCTTATAACTTATCCCATCTCTTGGTCCAATGACAATATCCACCGTAATAGTCCATCCACTCTATATAAATGAGAGGGATGGGAAAATTCAGCTTTGTATCTAGGCGTGGATTGCTCTGTTTTGTCCAAAAACAGTTTTTCAGCGCCTTCGTTAGTGTGGAAACCGGCGGGAATCGTAATCTTACAATAAATACTGGAATAAATATACATGCCAAGAACAAAAAAAAACCCGGAATAAAGCCATAAAAATCAGAAAAATCGTCGCGTCGTGCAACATCATCAGAGATTGGATAACATGACAGTTTAGACTTAAAGAACGTATAATATAAAGGCAGTATATTTCTGGAAGGTAGGAAGTTAGAAGTAAATATGGAATGTAAAAAGAAAGAAAGAGGAACCGAGCTGAGGTTGCCATTTAAAAAGGGCTTAAACTTTGAAATTAAGAGTCTTTTTCTGAGGAGAAGTAGTCTTTCTCTTACGAAAATTTTTCTAAGGTTAAAGAGCAAGGGGATAGCTCTTTAAAATAATCACGAAATGCAGTGTGGCCAGTTTCGGATAGATGTGACTAACCACTAAACGATGTTTGTTTTACTATGTATAGTTTGTGGTACACCACGTTTTATTTTAATGCTAAGCATTCGACCTGTTGACTCAGGACTTCATCAGAGCAATTGCCAACGGCCCGTTGGCTCACGTTAGCATTAAAATAAAACGTGGTGTACCACAAACTATACATAGTATATCAACTATTACCATGCAAAACTTTAAAGGATTGATGTTTGTTTTGTGGGTTTTTTTTTGTTACTAAGAGCAGAAATTCCCGTGTGATCCATGATATGAGTGGAAATGGCGACTCATGTGGCCCACATACAACCTAATACAGCTTTGACACATGAAACAATAAATAAAATGAGCTCTCAGACCTCGACCAAGCTGTGCCTGAAGATGAAAAATGAGAAAGATGCTTGGCTGGACAAAAATGAAACATACGTTGACGTTAAAAACAGACGGAAGGTCTCAGTTCCTTTTTCTATATTTTGACATTCCAGTCATATTTATTACCGAGTTCAAAACTTCCTGCAATACGATACTTGCAAGCTACGCCTTTATCGACTGGAAACTGTCATTTTATTCACTGCTTGATGATGTAACTTTACGCAACGAAACGTTAGTTTACTTAATAAAAATTTATTTCTTTTTTATGCCAGCCACTTACATTTACTCCAAGATCAGAATACGCTTGAGATTGCTACAACAAATATTCAAGTGAATGTACTAATTCCACCTTATATATGGCTTTTCATTGAAATACAAATTTCGATTGAAAATTGTTTACGCGATATATATCGACAAGTAGACAAATCTTTATAATCACCATGCATACTTTACAAGATTAAACTTCAAGATTGTCACAACAACTATAGAGCTGCAAATTTCGCTCATTCATCTGTTGTTCGAGTCAATTCGTGTACGGCCTGACCACACGATGCTACAAGTACGGATCCCGGCTACTGCCATCAACACACGATGGAAGGGCAAGATGCAAACCGTCCTCTTGAAATAACTCGCAATCGGCGGACCAATTTCGTGATGGAACTTGGCCAGGAGAGCCACTTACCATTCCATAATCACCTTCCACATTCGCTTTTGTCATACTTGAACTGTTTTAGATTAATTTATACGTAAAGCGTCCTTTTAATGATTATTTGTTCAGTTGTACTCGTATCGACGATAATGATCACACGAGTTTGGTCCAGTCATTTCGTTTCCGTGTTGCCGTAGTAAGGCAGTACCTTACCATGGTCAAATTATGCTAACACTCGGGATACTAATAAACAACATGCCCTCTCAAGGTCATGTTATTCCCTCATTAATAGATAATCAAATATGGGTTGTCGAGATTTCAGTGGGAATTAGGTATTCTACAATTTAATGCTGCGGTTGAAAATACGAAGAAAGACTGACATAAAACGGTCGATACTATCCAAGTCTCTTATCTCGTTAAGTTTTGTTCACTGTTATCGACCTTAGCTATGCATGTTATTTATAAGCTGTGTTGTTTTCAAGATCTAATTGTTGTCTTACAAAGAGTCAAGTTACTAATTCTAAAAGGCGCGTAAAAGGTGCCAAAGAGGGCTTGTATGAAATAAACAATTAATATTGACTCGCATATTGACTGGTCGGTGTAAATTAGGTTTTCAAAAAACGTTTCCTTAAACAAACTCACAGGATACTTACCCCAAGTGAACACTTAAACGTCTCCAAATCAAATCGATGAACCTTTGAGAGAATTTCTAAGAATTGATAGCAACACTGCTCCTCGTCCAAGTCAGAATATTGCTTGAAATAACTGTTTAAAATCTTCCTTAAAGCTTTTGACTGAACAAAAAAAAAAAGAAAGAAGAAAAGAGAGAACGTCATGACAGTATGGTGACAAAATGAAAGAAAGTGAAGCATGCAATGGAAGGGGATTAGAAATGAAAGTACAAATGCGAGAGCAGTGAAAAAAAGGGGGGAAGACATGAAGAAGTTGATATGTGAAGGGAATGAAATGAAAAGACGCAACAGAGAACACACACAAAACGAAACAAAAGTACAAGATGAGTAAAGAATGAAAGAGAAAAGAATGGTCGGCCAAAAGAGCAACCACAAAAGACAATATAGTGCGAAAAGGGTAAAAAGACACGAAGAACAAAGAACGAAGAAAACAGAACAAAAAGCTTGAACATAGCTATATCGATAAAGTCAAGCACTCTGATTAAAGCTGAACGAAAACTGGAAAAGTTCCGAATGGAATCTAGTCAATACAAGACATATTAGTGGACGACCAACGAACCTTTGTCACGCTAATGACCTCAGAAAAACGATTTCTGAGCCTTGGACGGGAATCAAACCCGCAACCTTTTGATGACCGATGACACGCTCTAACCATTGAGTTACCAAGACTCAGATAGTGAGCTAACGAACCTGCAACTTAGCTCACCATCTGAGTCTTGGTGGCTCAATAGTTAGAGCATCTCACCGGTCATCAGAAGGTTACGAATTCGATTCCTGTCTAGGGCTCAGAAATTGTTTTTATATCTGATATCATGAGCTTGACGAACGTACGTTGGACGTCTGATATACTCCAAGCTCCCATATGAACAGTATTTGTGTTCAGCTTTCAATACAAAACATTAATTAGCTACAAAGACAAGTGTTTTTAAGAGTTGGTTATGACAACCTCTTTAGCGCTATCCTTACTTTCATAGTATCAACTATAGATTTTGGTAAAAATTTCGTAAATCCAACGTCTTTCCTGAAACGCAAATCAAGTTGATTTGTAAGTATATGTAAGTGAGACAACTTCATGCCTAAAATGGAAACGATAAGTTAATACGATATTAAAAGAAAGAACAAAAGATAAAAGAAAGAACAAAAGATGAAAGAAAAGTACGCCTACGACAATTAAAAAAACAGGCTAGGCAAAGTAAAGCAAACCGAAGGCAAATGGATATTCCAGCGCTCGAAATAACGGCTAGAAGACAGGGCCAGTTTTACTTCGGACATCCCGCCATTATGAGCGGTCAATTTATTCAGGTAAAGCCTGATGAAGTATCCTTAAGAACGTGACTATTTTTCCAGTAGAATTAGAAAAACCCTCGTCATAATTTGCAGTTAAACCCCTTCAGACTAACTAAATTGGCGTTGACCTTATCTGTCACGTTCACCCGATACAAGACTGAAAATAGGCGAAACTTTCACCTTCACTTGGAGGTGGTGCGAGTTGAAAACGGAACGCTTGGCACAATGTCAGCACAAAGAAATACCGTTAGTTTTTGCTTTAATGTAGTATCCTGGAGTCAGTTGGATACAAAGCTTTACAGCTGGTCTTACTGCGAACGTCTGATATTTGTGATACGTTGAACCGGACAACTCCAAACTTTGGCCGGTCATTGTCCATAGACCGGCCGTTGTTTCGAGCCCTAGTATCAAAACGGAAGGGGAGAGAGAACTATCAAGTATCGAGCATTCATTAGGCATGAAATTAGACAAACAAAGTTCTTAAACCATAAGGGAAAAGCTGTAAGTGAATTCTTTCCTCCGAAACTACGGACACTGGGATTAAATCTGAGACAAAAGAGGATTTTGTTAAATATACTGTAGTTAGGTAACGTAATAACTTAAATATCGCTTTATCACAACAGCCATCATGGAAAAACAAAGGTTTAATCATGATAAGACAGCTGCAAGTATGCAATTGAACAACTGGCTGAACGTTTTCCCAATAAGTGAGAGGATATTAGGCGACAGGCTACAATATTATATATCATACAATATTTAGGAGACAATCTAGAATATGACAAATAACCAAAACCAGAAATTCATGACCACTACCCAAGATGGCTGGAACCTGTGCCTGGGATTTGCTGATGATAACTGCTCAACAAAAGCCAAACTAAAAACATCTCTGAACAATTATATACATGAAGATTTGTCATTATGTTTATGGCATCTGCTGAGTACAGTACATACAAAGAAAGTGAACAAAAATGTTCTTACTCTAAAATTTCAAAGTTTGACTTCTTTTCTAAAGCATTTGGTGGCATATCCTTAAAATGCCTCCTACAAAAAAAAGGACAGTAATAAGTATACCATTCACTCATGATAAAACAAGAAAAAGATACAAGCAAATACTGCAAATTTAACTAATATATGTTACAGGTGATTTTTGAACTTAGGTCAAACTAGATTTACCTAGGTGAATTTTAGAATTCACCTAGGTAAATTTTTTGGTGATGATTTGGGTAGGGTTAGCGTCCCCATTCAGTTACGGTTAGGGTTCAACTGGGGTCAGGCTTTATAAAATAAAGAAGTAAGAGGTTTCCTGCAACAATTGCCTGCTTGGTCAAGTGCTGAAGGAGTTGGCCTGCCGAACTAAAGATCTCAGGTTCGAGTCTCGGTAAGTACAGCTATAGCGTTCAAAAGAAAAAAAATTAATAAAGTAAAGGAAACCTCTTATTTCTTTATTTTATAAAGCCTTACCCCAATTGAAACCCTAACCCTAACTGAATAGGAATGCTAACCCTACCCAAATCATCACCAAAAAATTTACCTAGGTGAATTCTAAAATTCACCTAGGTAGGTCTAGTTTGACCTAAGTTCAAAAATCACCTGTAACATATACACGGAATAACCTCCTTTCTTCTGCTGACAAAAAAATGTTGAAAAAAAATTGTAATTTTTTTTGTTTTTTTGCAAAGTGTACAGTATGTCTGTGCTATCATAGACTTAGAGTAGGGCACTGAAAACAAACAATACATTTATCAAAATATCAAAAAATTTACATGAAATACTATAACATAGGTTGGAAATTAAAGATGAACATTACCTCATCTCCAAAGCACCTAGCCTGAAGGCAATGTCCTGATCTGCCTTCTCAGCAACATGCTGGAGGTAATCATTCTTAATCTACAGTCAAAAGAATTTACGCTCTTAAAAGAAATAAGGGAAATAAAATTTTAAAATACAAACTCTTTTTTTCATTATTACAATTTTTTATACTTTTTTCAATTTATAAAATTATTTCCTTATAATTTGCAAATATTTTTGTTGTGCTTTCGACGTAGACTAGGATTAGACTAGAATTTTCAAAATGTCCAACTAATTTTACAGTATGATCTGACAGGGGGTGCAACTGTAATTAACTAAATATAATTTATTTGCTCCAAAAAACATAAAATGATCAGAACCCATTCTTTATGTACAGTACTGTAGGTGTGAAAGGCTCTTTTGTTTTGAGTACACTTCAAAAACACCTTGTGCTTTGGAAATTATCCAGTAATACGATGTGGACCAGGTTTAGTAAGAGCAATTCTTCTGGTATTCCTATGTAGTGTACACTGTATTGAGACTTGGCTAAGACTGGAGCAATTCAGCTTTGATAAGCAAGATTCAATCCCCTCAGCCATTATTTTTTTTTTATCAGATTTTATTTCATATATATAACTTAACAAATTTATTAAGTTTCATGCCCCCGTTTTTCCTTTAAACATTAGAAATCCAATAAAAATACTATCACATGAAATAAGTGAGCAACTTATTTTACAGTAGTGTACATCTTAAGACTGTACAGTACAGGTAAGCTAATTCATTAATAATGCCTAACTAAAACCAATTTCCAGTGCTGTCAAAATGTAGTGTTACCTTATCATACTTTAGAACTTAATCCTTAATAAATGGAAACAAGAGAAAGACACTGTACAGTAGGTCTCCTCCAGAAAAAAACCAATCAGATTTAGCTTTACAAAAAGAGCCTGCAATGAGTAGGGGTATTCTAAAAGGAGCCCCCTGCAAACAGGGTAGGCCAGTAAAATACATATAATTAAGTAGCACTGAGAATGAGGAAACACTTGCAAAGTAAATAGGTAAGTTAAACATTTAAACAAATAAATGACACTTTTTATTAAATGATATATAATATGCAAATATGGCGGCTGGTACAACTGTACATTGCTGTCTTTGGCACCACCTGGCAACAGCCTAGTTCCAGTTCCTACAGTCAAAGTATGTCATAAGGGCCAATCTTAAATTTAAATCACTGACTTTGCAAATAAACTTTGCAAAAATTGGCAAAAACACAAGCCTTGAAGTCATGTTCACTAGAACAAATTCCTTAATTTTTCAAACTCAGATTACCAAAGAAGAATAAAATAAGAAAATTAAAAACAAATAAAAATAAGTAAAGATCCTAGAGGAGCAATATCAAGGTTGGAATTAATGTACTGTATCACCATTTACAAATTACAAAGCACTTTTAAGAACTGTGATTCAAAAAACACATTATACGGGTAAAATTGTGATGCAACATTTTTTATTTTCCACAGCAACAAGTAGAAGAGTGAGAAAAAAAGCCATCAACTTATACTAAAACAAAACTGTCACCAAACTGTCAAATCTTCCTGTAAGTAATATTTCTACAGTAAAGTAAACGGTTGTGATTCTTACTTCACTTTCATAGGACAAACACCCATGCAACCACAGCCATTTCATTAAAAATATCATCAGTCAAGATTGCTCTTATCATTACAATTGCTGAGGTTATT
>JBAHVQ010181437.1:0-16270 GCA_036872915.1 Nanipora kamurai | reverse complement strand
CATGTACAAAACAAGCAATGTCAAAACACCGCCCGAGCCATCCGTCTGCAGATCACGTGAGAAGCACTATTCAAGGTTCATGCTGCATTTGCGCTTTCTCCAAATGACCAATGAGTAAATAGAACAGAGTATTATTCGCCTGGCGTGGAAGAGCTGCAAGTGTGTCAAAGTAAGTCACTGCGCCCACACTTGACACCATGGCATGTAATATGATCCGCAAAGACGTCTCACGCAAAACGCAAAGTTTCCCATTCACCATCCTCGCCTCCGTCGCCCATTCTGCAGGCAGCTTGCTCCAGCGGGTTGTTGCATCCTGTGCAACCGATTGAAACGAGCAACTACAACGCTTTTGTACAAGTTGAGGAACAACAGGTTATTGACAAGTACTTCAACTTGCTCTACCTTACACCTCACATGCATGGTGAACATTCAAGCTATACCTCCCCGCAAACACCCAACTCACACAAACTTGGGCAAACTTAAGACGATTGTTCAAGAAACGACTGTTCGAGACTCGTTGCTTGAACATCATGAACATCAACGTGTCCCCTCAAGAGCGGTCGAACGCCTCCTCATTCAAGGGCTCCACAAATCCCCTTCCATGCCTCCTCATTCCAGGACTCCACAAGGGCACTCTGCAAAGTTTATGCGTCCTTCATTTGTCTGGGCAACAGTCTGGCATCTGACATGGACGCGTCCTATCTCAACAACCAACATTCATTGGCAACAATGTCGGCAAGCAACAAACCAATAATTGTTTCCACCACAATGCCACAATGCACGACCTGAACTGTGCCCCATCATACTTTATAGTTAACCCAAGGGTGGAAACACACAAACTCAGGACAGCGAAAGGCATGTTTCACGCACAGCGTCGATGTCGAAGCGCAAAAGCTCACAACATTGTGAGACGAAAGTTGCACAAACGCAAGTCCTACTATAGTTTTCAATCTTCACACTCTGGACGGACATCGGCTGCTTCGTCAGACATGCGTCTCTTCAGGCGCCGTTTCCGTTTTGGAGAACCCTTGACAGGCTTCTTCTTTTTCTCAGCCGGTGGAGAACATGCCAGAGAGGCCAATACATGCGCCAAGTTGCTATTGGTGAGTTCGATGTGGAGGTCCCGTGACTTGATCTTCCAAAGCACGCGGCACGTGTGCGCCGCTCTCCCATCAACTGGCGGCAGCGTGATCTCCACACTCTTGGACACCAGAAACCTGTCCTCATCCCGCGCCGCACGGAGACGGGGTGGCTTTTCCCCATCCTTCACGCTTTTCAGCAACATCTCGTGCAATGCACGGTTGCACGCATCAATGCCTCAATCGTGTGCGCATCAATGCTGAACCACGGTTAAACTGTAGGGAGCTAGGGTGCAAACAACCAGCACACATCTAAGCTGTGCGCAACAACCCATCCAAAACATTATGAACCAATATGATGATGATGATGTTGCGCAACAACCTGCTCGATGGTCAACTAACATGACAACATCTTACCAATCTCAACAGAGACATTCTATTTCTGGTATACACCGAGTTCAACATATAAACGCACTGAACTTGTATCCGCAAAATCGTAGACATTCAAAAAACCTGAGCAATAACTGTCATCAGGCCAAAGCTACGAAGTTCGGCGACCTCATCCCACCACGCAACTGACAAGTTTTGTGCCACTTTGTGTTTGTGCCTATTCATGCCCTTGCCGTGGATCATCCGGCACAAGCTACTGTCCCATTTGCTCAAGCCGCAATACGTCAGTCCATCGACGATCTGGGTCTCAGGGTACCATCGAGCTCGACCTTCCAAGTGCACGCAATGCACTAAATGTATGGCTATTTGGTCAAAGTCCACCGCAAAGTCTTCCTCAGCATTCTCCCCTGCCACATCACCATCTGACTCCTCCTGACCCTCCATTGGAGGCGAGCTTTCAAGCCCAGCTTCCACGCTGTGTCGAGCCCTTTCAGGCCGCAAACTTTTGAGCATGAGCGCGCAAACATGTGAGCGTGGGGCTCTGCATCAAACAACAATGCATCACATGCAATCTCTGAAGTGTTACAAGTTACCAGGCACTGCTTTTGTACAATTACAATCATCAAGCTCCTTTGAATCAGGTTCTCTGGCGAAGTGTTTGATGAACATGTCGGACACGCAAAACCAAAACTCATGGCAGGTGAACTGGGTGAACAGAGTTGCAGCGCAGCGCATCTTGTTTTCTTTACTTTCCACAAGTATGCATGGGCCAAGCTTCGAGCGTACGCCAAACCACAGTGCAAGACAGAAGCCACAAGCAAGAGCTTTTTCACACAAATATATCAATAAACTGTATATATAAAGGCGTGAGGGGTCAAATCAAAAAAATGACTCTTTGTTCACTCGTTTACATTTGGCCATGTCAAACAGCAACTTGCACCGTGGGTTTAAAAGCCACGTCATGCCTTGCTCCTCTTGGCCGGCGCGCTTCGAAGTTCTTCCACATCCGCAGCCCTTTTCTTCAGGGGTGGCCAGAAGACCGTCAAGTCCTCGTCCTTCTCCACCTTGCACGTGTTGCGCAGGACAGGAAGCTGGATGGGCTTGCCCGTGTCCAAGCTCAAGCTGAGCTTCTTCAAAGAATCCATGGATGGCCACACCTGACGTAGACGCAATACAGAACGCGTGTAAAGGAAGTAAGTACACATGGCCGTGTGTATGAGAGGTGCACATGTCCATGGTCTTGTTTTGCAAGTTATATTCAATCACTCTGTGACGTCGTGCAAACATTTGCCCTGCGCGTTTGCGCCTCAAGGTTTGCTTCCTCTTCCTCAACAACTCGGGGAACCATGTGAAAGGGATTCATGAATCCCTCATGCAGGGCGGTCTCCTTCAGCATCTTGGTGAACAGCGGAATGCACACATCATAAATATCCCATTTCCCAATGACCAAATCATTGATGTTTCCCGTTCCATGAGCGCACAAAACGACTTTGGGGCTGGCACAAGGCAACAGAAGCTTGCTTTGCGCCCATGTCTTTGTGGACCGAATAGCCTTCGGCGACTTCAGCACCAGAAAGCTTTCCAAGTCGTGTTTCTTTTGGTTGAGTTGCTCCCACATGGCATGGATGACCCGCGCTTTGATCATTGACATTTGCATTTCCTTCGAAGTGAGTGGTGCTTCGGTCAACCATGCGATCTCTTCCTGCGCCTTTGGTGGGGTGTAGAGCTTCCACTGCCCTTCGATGAACGATGCGGCGGACACAAGCTTTTTCTCTAGAGTCTCATCGAGCTCCAGCAAAACATCCGAATCCTGGAAAGCCACAATCTTGGCTACTACCTCGTCCTTCCTGGAGACCATGGCATCCACCTTGAACCCCATGCCTGTCAAAATTGCGCTAACATTCGTGAGCTTTCCTGCATCGTTGTACTCTCGCGCAGGCATCATCTCTCCTTTCTTTCCCGCAGCCTTAGCCTTAGGGGTGGCTGAAGCCGTAGGTTTCCAACAAGCAAGCGGTGTCAAACCAGCATCCACTGCAACCCCATGAAGGCATTCCCCAACTCCTTCATACTCTCTCATCTTCTTTTTTTCAAGCACAACTGCCACAAGCTGCACCTGCAACGACCCCAAGATTTTCAAGCGCTCAGGATGGCTGCCCAGAAGGTCCTTGAAATCCGAAACCCCCTTCTCCGCAACCGTGGCCGACTGGAGCACTGACTTGTTGGCGATTGCCTTCTTTGCCTGGAACCGACAAGCGCTGCAAATCCATTCATGTCCTTCCACATGTAGACTAGACGAAACTATATACACCCATGCACATGCACACGCATGTAATGACAATTAGCCCAAGACACGTCGCCAATGGAGAACTGTTTGTCTGCGCAGCAGTAAGCAAACTTGAGAAACATGTGGCGCCAAACGACACGCTGATCGGATCCCCTCATCTGCGTCTGCATGGCCTCCCACACTTCTGGTCCCAGCTGCTTCGATTGCCGTCCATGAGATCTCACGTACATCTCGGTTTCTTCAAGGAATGCACCGCCGTACTTCAGGACGAAGGCGAAGATCCATGGGCAGCTCAAACTGCAAGGTGGTTTCGACCTCAAAACTTCGCTCTGAATGTCACCCCAACGCACAGTCTTCGTGCCAGAGCGCTTCAAAATGTTGGATATCTTGAGGGCCATCTGGAGCTCGTCCTCTGACTTCGCCACCTGCTGCAGGGCGTTCCCACATGCCTGCAGCAGGCCGACCAGCTTCGGGAACTCGGAAACACATGCCCTGGTTATCACCGTCCACTGCAAGCCCTTGTCCAACGCAGCCTGCATCTCCTGAGGCATTGCACGGGCGTCCCGCTGGTTGCAGCCAAACAGGATGCTCCTGAACGCCTGGTTCGTGTGACTCCCCTGGATCGAAGCGAACCGCATCTTCTCCTTGAACCCATCTACTGGCGCCAGCTGCCCGTCAGAGGCACTGCATAGCTGGCGGTTCGCCTCTCTCGTGCGCTCAGAAGCTTCGTCGTCAGCGAGCTCTATGCACATGGCCTTTGCTTCTTCATCGCGCCAGCCCATGCGTTCAAACGTTGCAATCAGTTCACTGACGTGGGCCACATCGATCATGACACCGTCTCTGTTCTCTTCGTGAACCCCGATGGCCTGAGACCTCAAGACTTGCTTGTAAGCAAGGCCCTCCTTCATCAGGTAGTCCACGCATGAAGCCATTGACCCCACCAGCTGCCCATCTTCAGCCTTTTTGATGAAGTCCAAGATCTTCTGCTTCTGATCACTCTTCATGAAAACAAATCGGCAGTGAGCCGTTTCAAGCAGTTTGTGTTGCGCCTTTGGCTTTGAGCCGTCAACTTGCAACAAAACTTTCATCAACCAGTATACTTGCAAGTCCACCTCCTTCAATCAAACAAATTTCGTGTTTATGTTTCATTATCATACATGAAGAACTGAAAAGGCTTGCGCGCTGTGACAATTGTTTGCGAGCAGCTAGTACCCAGCAAACATCAAGCAACCATCAAGTGTCCTGAAGGTTTCTCAAACTGAAGCTGCAACTATACATCTTATAGCGACCATGCTGGCCCACTGAGCAACAAGCCAGAATCAGGTTTAAACCTGCGGGCGCTCATCTCGTGATCTGCCAACCTGCACAAAGGCATGTTGGCAAGCAAATGCTCCTAAAGAGTCTATAGAGCATGACCATGTTCAAAGCATCACAGCCGTTCCCAAACCTCCTCCCAGAATCTATTTCAATCCAAAATGCAACAGCTTGCCTCAACCGCTGACAACTAAAATTATCGCATGCAATTCAAGGCCTCTGCACGGTTAGTGGCCATAGCGCTGCGAGTTCCTGGCAACAACTGACCATGTTGATCGAACGACTTTTGAAGATAATCTTCGACAAAATGTGAAACTACGTGCAACACAGCAACTCCAAAAATACTTCTGAGAACTGAGAACTACATTATCTGCGACGCCATCTGATTTGAGAACGCAAACTCGTTTCCAACTCCTTCTCTACACATGAATGTGGTCAAGAGCCTGGACAAATATAGACGCCTCCATATACCGTAATATGTTCAACGACAAGGCCACACTCAAAACAAAACCCTCTCTATCTCCAAGGAGGCTCACTCCCTCTGGGGCGCTGGCAGCAATGTTCCAAGCCAATGAAAGAAGACTCTTTGCGCCGGGTCAGTTTTGGCGGCAACCGTCTTTGTATAAACCAATCACTGCATGTTGCTCATTTTTGCCCAATGTCTACCTGAATCCTATAAGCTGCCCATGTATACATTTGGTTTGCGTCAATTCATTCGGCCCTTTCAACGCACGCGAGACTGAGCCCCAACGTGCCTCATGCGCAAACACATTATTGGGCTAGAACAAAGAAAATCCAAACATACGTTCACACAATCTGAGCGTTTCAAAACAACAAACGACACGCGTGTTTATGCGCAACGTTGGGACCCACAATCCTGCCAGCAACTCCCAACCACAGGTTCACAAAGAAAATTCGTCATGGCCACGTTGGTCAGTGAAACAAATCCAGGTCTACACGTGTATGTTGCAATATATCAAGTTAGTTTGAGCCGACGTACTCTTTGCCACCCATGCTCTCCAGCAAACAAACCCTGCAGCCAAGTCTACAAACGCAATCGTTTTTGGCAGCTCGACCGACAACAAAAAATAACAAAACACAAGACACAGCAACATCTGTGATTTTTTTAATTAAGGCAGGTTGTTTCCATTGGACTTCCTGACAGAAAAAACAAATGCTATATTTTTTCTATATGCTTATCAGCAAAACACAACTTTTTCAACTTCCTAAGTCCAACGGGTGACACTTGCTAAGTCCAACGGGCGACGCTTGCTAAGTGCAACGGGGAACACTTGCTAAGTCCAACGGCAGAGTTACGCAACCTCCCCCGCGCCACTTACACAAGTCTAACATGGCAACCTGCTAACTTCAACCGGCGGTGTTAGGTTGTACTTGCCAACTGCTGCAAGGCACATGTTGCACTTAGCGCAACTTGAACATAACTCCAACGCAAGTTCAACAAGTGGTTGTTCAACATCCTAAGCAGTTCGAAGTGTTTGTCATAGCCACTCGCATAGTTATACTGTGGCTCTTATGCACAAGCTCGTCAGTTAGCGCAAGCACTTAGAAGCCCAACCGGCGATCCAAGCAAACATCAAACTTTACCTTTTATCTCTGAAAAACCTTACCCTCAAAAGTTTGCGTCGCCGATGCCCGCAAAAACCACGACCAAACTTGCGCCATCCAGATCTTGTTTCAAAAACTGCTGAAGAAAGGATGAATCGAAAATTTTTTCTTTCCATGCGCTCAATAGGTCATGCAAACTTGCTAAATAGGCCAGGGCAGACTTGCTAAGCAGGCCTGGGCAGACTTGCTAAGTAGGCCGGGGCAGACTTGCTAAGTAGCCTGGGGCAGACTTGCTAAGTAGGCCGGGGGAGACTTGCTAAGTAGGCTGGGGCAGACTTGCTAAGTAGACCGGGGGGAACTTGCTAAATACGCCGCTTAACTTTCTCAACTGTGCCGAAGGTACAGTTATATCTGCAGTTGGCGAATGTAGCTAACAGAGCCATCTAACATCATAAGACGTCCAACTCAAATGGTTGACTTATGTATGTAAGCCTGTATCTGGCCCTGACTTGGGCCAACTAGTTGTCATACTTAGTATCTAAACATAATAGTCCTGAGACAATTAGCAACTTGTCCATGTCATCTGGCACAATCAGCCAAGTTATAACTGAAGTTAAAGGATTTATAACTGCAGTTGCCTCAGATGACATCTGCGCCAACGAAGACAACTGCATACGAACAAGGCCGACCCTCCAAGCATGGAATCGACACGTGTACCCAAATCTTGTTGGGCTTCAATCTCACAATCACAGTTTTCACTTTCTGGAACGTTTCGTTCTTTTCCATTCCCCCATGTACCCCAACGTACATGAAACCAAAAGACTTAGCCAGCTTCATGATCGACGATTGTTCTCGACAACACACTTCGACGAACAGGAATTTCTCATTCCCATTCCCTTCAACCTCCAAAATCGAAAACAAAGGTCCGTCCAACACCTCAAATCCTAATGCACTACGGTGAATCTCGAAAAGAGACGAGGAGAGACACTTTGTCAACAAGTCCGCCGGGTTGGATGTTCCTTTCCGAAAGGAAAGTGTCAGAGATCCTGATGCAACACGTTCCTTGATCCACTCGATACGGATCTCTAGATGCCTTGACTTCCGAGGGACATCTAAGTTCTTAAGAAGTTTCAACGACGACTCCGAATCGGTGAACAAAACTCCAGGGAAGCTAGTACCCTTGTACCCAAAAAGGGGTTTCCAAACATAACCCAACAGTTTTCCCAAAGCTGACATCTCTTGTGCTACACTTTGCAGTGCGAACAACTCACTCTCCATGCTAGATAAAGAAACAAGTTGTTGATGACGTGTCAGCGTTTTCACAACACTTCCTTGAAACGTCAAGATCCCTCCAGAAATGCCTCTCCTTCCTGTGGTCTTCAAGGGCGCATGAGACGCGTCCGAGAAACACACAAGACACAACTGGTCGTTACAAAATCCCTTCGAGGATAACACATCACTTCTTGCCGGCATCCGACACACAACATTCATGTCATTCTGCAAGTACCTCAAAAATGCCCTCATCGCAGCTTCCGTGTGGTTAGTAGGTGAACTCTGCTGCGATGCCATCAAGCTGACATACACTCTCAGATCTTGACGAGTCTGAGACAACCAAGCCACTTTGCCAAGCGCTGACCTAAATCTTCCATAGGCTTCCTGACTCAAAGGCGTACCACCTTCTTTCTCCAAGTGAACGGCAATATCAGGTGGATGGTTAGATCCTTTTCCTGCCAATCCGTACTCTTTGAGAGTACTATCCAAGTAATTGCCTGGCAGGGTCACAAGCAACGACTTGTCATCCTTTTGCCGTACAACAACGCGACCCAAGAACTCAATCTTCCCACCACCTTCTTTTGAAGGTTTAATGTCCCCAGTTTTCTTGAGAACAACCCGCTTACCGATAACGGCAAACACATCATTCACATCTCTCACTGTGGGTGCAATGGCAAGAAGATCGTCAACATAAACAAGCAATCCAACTGGAACGCCCTTCGACGTGCAACCTGTGTACAAGCATGGTTCTAAACTGCTGTTCTTCAAATTGAGCTCCGTCACAATCTCGCTGAGATAGCAAACCCACTCTTGACTTGCCTTGCGCAACCCGTTCAATGCACGAGCCAAGTGAAGGTACAAAGGAGCACCCTCTTTCGTTGTAACCGACAACGGAAAACGAATCACCACATCTCGCTTCCGAAGTGGCGTTGCCATAAACGCATGAGCAACGTCTGCACCACCAATGGCCCAATCATAAAAGGCTGCAATCCCTAACAAGATGTTTAAAGCATCCGCTGATGGTGTCGGAGATGAAATCCCCAACGCACGAGCTGTCTCTGCGCCCTTAGTTGCTACATCTTTGATGACCAGTCTCGAACGGACTGTTGTTGGTGTTTTCTGCACAGTTACCCATCTAGTCCCAATGATTCTAAATTGGATAGAAGGATGGTCTTTCTTCAACTTCTGAACACCCGCTTCATCATACAAGTCACCAGTGTGCATGTCCCTTAGGTTACCAATCTCCTTCTGCATTCCTTCAAAGGTCTCTTTCCCCGAAAGGGTTTGGAGGGTACTGTCATCAACAGCTGAGCTGGGTTCCCAAATTCGAACCTGCCAATCTCCAAAAGAAACAAGAACACTAGTGGCCCGTTTGTCAAACTGCACTGAGTCCAAAAAGGCGTCCAAAAGCGAGAAAAACGGAGTAACCAGTTTCGAAGCTTCAACAAAACAGTTCAACGGCGAAGTCTCAACAAGACAGTTCACCGATCTCAACAAACTACTGGATTCCCCAATTTCCTTTTCCAACTCTTCCAACGGCGTTTCCGAACTTCGTTTCAACCCTTGCGAATTAGCGACCGACGACGGATGCGAAATCGACGACGATTCAACCTCTTCTAAGGATTCGATGGGCGTATCAGACTGCCGTTTCACACCTTGCGACCCTGACGCAGACGCATCAAGTCGAGCAAACTCATCACCTACGCCCAGCTCCATTGAATGCTCAACAGAGCCATGCGTTTCCAACTCATGCAACCGATCAACACCCATGTCCGACTGTCGTTTCAGGCGACCAACACGCACAACATCATGCTGTTCCAACTCAACACCACCATGTTGTTCCAAGCGATCACTCGAGTCAACAGCCAACTGCCGATCCTTACATTTCTTGTTGTGTCGAATGCCAGGAACATTCATCCCTGACTCACAACTTGGGCAACCACGCGTGAAGACATACTCAGTCTCTTTCTTACCTTCATGCACCACCGAAGGTTTGTCTTTGTCACCATCACGCACGACCAAAGGCTCATCTTTGTCACCTGTCGACAACTGTTGAGGAACATCGTCATTCTCTCCCGCCTCCGAAGGAGCAATGTAAGATCGGACATCTTCCTGCACGAACTGGTCTGCCAACCACTCTTCATAACGTTTACGACACTTGGCGCTGTGAACAGCACCATCTTTCGAACGTCCCAACTCCAAAGCTTCACAAGCGCGACAATTCTTGGAGTATCCATGATCTCGCAAGAACTCACTCGGCGGTCCGGAAAGACCTGGTTTCATAGAAACGTCTTGAGAACTTGGTAACACTCTAGAAACCTCAGGTGCGCCCTCTAAAGGAAGATGTCCCCCTTTCAAACGTTCATGTCCCCCTTTCAATTGAACAAACAGATCACAAGAGTAATCAATGGTCAATGGTAAAACCAGTTTCAAAGACTTCGCAACAAACGTTTTGAACACAACTTGATCCCCAACCCTGATCCAAGCACATACTACACTCCCAAGTCCATTGAATTGAGGGTGCAAGTAGCAAGCATCAACAAACCTACTCATATTCGGACTCAAGCTCCGAACAGAATCGGGAATCTCCGCCATGACCTTCGTTCCAAACAATGAGTACTGTCCTACTGGCAGTGTCCGCCCCACAGCCAGTTCTCTTGGGCTCCTGTCTGAATTATGCGCCTTCGCATACATGTTGTGGCTGAAAGCCACATAGTTCAGGACTAGCTGCACTGTCTTCTCGTCCCAAATCAAACTGCCGCCTAATCTCTCATAGTCGCTTTGAAGCGTTGCCAACGCCTCTCTGATCAACCTGACCGTTCTCTCAGCTGCTCCTGCTGTTTCGTGGTTCTGTGGTCCTGCCTTTCTTACTAGAAAGCTGTATTGAGGTGAACACCGTGCGATGAACGAACCTACTGCCCTTTCTGAGTCCGTGATCAAAACGATACTGGTCCCCTGCGAATCGAGTCCGAACTCCTGCAACCATTGGACTACCTTACTAGCGTTTCGTTCATGGTTCGAGGTCATCAACACGGCCCCCACGCTACTAGAAAACAACTCTCGTAGTACTAGCACCTTGTGGTACCTCTTTGCCTCTTCACTGTCTTCCTGAATCTCTGGCACAATCTCCCCTTTGCAGGAGAGAAACATGAAGTCCGCACAAACCGTCGTCTCCAAACCTCTGTTCGTCTTCCGACGATGCTGACTCACACCTTTCGCCTTGATGCAATCTGGGCAACTCGGATGAAAGGGATTGTGTCCCTTAATCCGATGGATCTGCAACTCCTCCGCTGAAAGTGGTCCCACAACCCTTTTCAAAGCATTCAATTGAGTCCCTAAAGACGAATCTTCTGTTTCCCAAACTACTTCAGTTCCATGATATGGGAAAACTCGAACCCAAGGCGTTTCACACCACATGAGGGTATCAACCAATTGAACCTTCCACTTGTCATGAGACATTTCAATTCCTTCATCAAGAAAAATCTTCCAGCCCTTCTTACCTAACTGGCAAGTAGAAAGGATGTTATACGGGGTGTCTCCAACCAGAACCTGCACCTGGAACACAGCACTTCTTTGTTTCCCGTTTTCATCCTTGACTTTCACCCCAAGAGCGACATTGCACGAACCGTCGAATCGAACTTTCGAGCCGTTTGCCGCTTGAAAAACCTTCTCAACAGCAACCACAGGGGAATGATGAAATTCCTCCAAACATTCTCTGTTCACCACGTGAGTTGAAGCTCCAGAATCGATCAACCAAAAATGCTTGTCCAATTCGCCTTGAAGAGAATGTAAAAGAGGTTGTATCGAACCCCCAGTCCGGGGCGAATTCCGAGGGGAACCCGACACCGAAAGCCAAAACCTGCGCGGTGACTCCGATAGTGAGCCCGAAGGCCCAACCACCCACCGTTCTCTCACACATCGACTCGAGGAACCAAACTGCATCGTTTCATGGTTAGACTGCAACTCCCTTTCACTCATGCCTTTGAAAAACACAGGCGTCAACCCCTTTTCAAACTCATCATCAAAGAACCAGTAGAAGGGGTCCCAAACACCTGTCTCCTCAGTGTTGGCCGAAAGAAGCGGACCTTGCACATCACCATCCAAAACTCCCCAACACATTGCGGTCTCAGCCATGCTAGAGGTTTCACAGGGAGAATCCCCCAAATGGCTCTCAACTGCATCATCGCCCGCAGACATGTCGAAGAACTCAGGAATGGATCTGTGATTGTCACGCGTATTGGGCTCATTCATTTGATTCACATCACAGGAGACACAAGCTGTCAACATCATGACCTCATGCTCCTCTTCAATCACAACAGTGTCACCTGTTTCCATTTCTTCTTCATCAACACTGCTGTACCACCACTGGTCCGTTTCCTCATCCCAAACACAAAACAGTTTGCCTTTCTTGGATTTTCCACCTTTTCCTTTTCCTTTTCCTTTGGGGGAGGGAGAGCCTTTTGAACCCTTACCTTTAGCACTGCCTTTCTTCCCCACAGACGAATCGTTGCTCTTCGACGAACGAACCGAGTCATCGTCCTTTCGTTTCTGCTTACAATTGAGGGAGATGTGACCTTGTGATCCACACTTGAAACAGGAAAGCTTCGACAAATCAACAGTACACTTACTGGTCTCGTGACCTTTCTTGCCACATCTAGTGCATTTAGCACCCTTACCAGATTTATCCCCTGAAAATGTCGCACACAAGTCCCCGTCCAAGTCCTCCCAACAGTCATCATCGTCTCCCTGTCCAAACTGCTGTTCCCTAGGCTGTTCTTCCTGAAGACCGAACAACCGCCTGTTGCCTTGAAGTTCCATGAACAAACGATTCTGTGTTTCAAACTTTCGTGCAGCGCTACGATATGCACTATAGGATTCACCAGAAGCATGCATCAAACAATACTGTTTCACCTCCACCGGAAGGCTTCGTACCAACAACAACAGTTGATCCGAATCACTGATAGACAAACCGGGCACGTCTCGAGGATCCAACGTCGACACTAGACGCTGAAAACGTGCACAAGAAATCTCAACTTGTCGAATCACATCTGACACCTGTGCAGAAGACCTCAAGGCCAACTGAGATGGCTGATACACCTTCCCCATCAAGGAAGCACGCAACGACAAAGCCTCACTGCGAGACCTCAAGGAAAACTCACGAGTCAACTGCCGCAGCAGTTCAAATCCATTACTGTTGTAAGCCGTCGAACTTCCAAACGAGTCACTGTCCGAAGGAACGATATCGAGGCCCTCTGAAAAACCTTGGATCAAAAGTGCAATCCGTCCATGATCTATACATGCTGTTTTGATAACCGAAAACAGTCTTACCGCTCTAGTTTGCTGGTGGCTCGACAGTACCGACCAACTGATAGGGGTCATCCACCTTGAACTCTGATCAATTTCCCTGCCAAATTCTGGTGATCCCAAGTTAGCCCACGAAGACAACTCTTGAACATAACTAGACCACCCCAAAATCTCATCTTCTCTGTTCTTCCATTCTTGATGGCTCAATTTTGGTGGGGCTGAAAGCCATTTTTCACTTTTTGCAAAAACATCACGCTCATCACCGTGATTTCCAGTGTTACCGTTACCCATTCCAGGCGCCGGCAATCTTCCGATTGGATCAGGCACCACAAAAGGCACTTGCTGTCCCTGCTGAACAGGGTTCGGCATGAAAACTCCTTGACTGTTAACCCTCTGATCAACATCTTGAAAAACCGACTGCAACTCTCTCTGTGACATGCCTTGCAACAAATGCCTTACATGTATCAAGTTTGAAGACTGCAAATCACCTTGTGTGTATGATCCTTGACAACCATGTTGCATAGCACACGCATGTGTCTGAAAACCAGGTACACCCGCATACTGTGTCAAACCAGGAGGTACGCTCTGCATCCCTGCGCAACCCGCTACGCCTCCGCACTGCGCCACTCCTTGTGCACCACTATTGTGGCTACTTATCGTCGGGCTAGGTGGAACAGGAACCGTTGTTGCCTGTGCGTGTCGCTGTGTGGTCACTTGTTGTAACAACCCATTTCTTTCACGATATTCCGCCCACGGATCGGAACCTTGTTGCATTGTTTGCTGCTGCAGACCTTGTTCCATCTGACCTGGACTGCCTGGATCGCTCAACCTCCTTCGCGTAGCCGGCGGCGTCCACGACATTACCACGACGAAGAGACTACTGAGCCCCGCAGGGCTCCGCTACCATGCGAAAGTTACACACGACAGCGAACACACACGCAACCACGTCGATCGAGTCCGAGTGCACGCACGCAATCCCAACTTTTCGCTCGTTCCACAAACACAAAGGAAGGGAAAGTGCCAGAGTGTATCTATCTTTACAAGTGTGCAACCTGTCTTTAAACACTGATTCCTGAGCTTGAGCCCTTGCTGACAGGCGCTTCGACTGATTCAAACGGTGGCTTCGAACCCTCGTTCAAAACACACAATTCCAGTCAAAACTCTTTAGTGAGTTAGTCTTGCTATGGAAAGTTGATCCAAAAGAAACAGGGGCCCACAAACCAAAAAGGTTTGTGTTCCCCCCCATCAGACGTGATCCTTCTCAGCAGAAAAGGTCGCGTGGACCCTCTGACGTACCATGATGGTACTTATTTGGACCACATGTGTCATCACTTGGGGAGGAACCCAAACAAAGGGATCCAACCAAAACCCAAAAGGTGATCAACTAACCAAGTAGACCAACCCATCCTGTACTCAACTCCGGCATCATCCATCGATGATGTGTGTGGCACTGTATTCCAAATCGTCGAAAAGGACGATTGAGCAAAAATATCCAACTCAAACATGCAAAAGTCCAATCCGAACATCATCCTTCGATGATGTGAGGTGTAAACCGTACGTTCCTTCAAACATAGCATCATCCCGTGACGATGCGTGGATCAAAAAACATGCATTCCAATCAAAAACATGCATTCCATAAATCATCCATCGATGATTCATTCCAAAAACCCCTTCAAATGACTTCAAACGCAAACACCATCTTCCGATGGCATGGGGCAGATGTTTCAAACACATATACCATCCCTCGATGGTATCTCAATCACTCTTCAAACATTACCAACGAGGCCACGAAGGCCTGAGTTCCATCACCAAGGTCACAAAGACCCGAAAACAGATTCCAACACCATATCAGCAATGCACTAGGCAATGCTCTGGCGTACTCACTATACATTTTCACACCCCCTTTCGACAGAGCACGCCGAAAAGACATGTGATTTGGAAAATTGCATCACAAGATCATGCACAGCATAGCAAGCACCAGTACCGATACCGCTCCAAGTCGCATCAGTACCCATAGATTCAGCCGTGAAGATTCACTCACCACAGTCGAATCCTGTTTTCTGAGATTCTTAAAGAATTCTCTGCCAGCACAATCCTTGCAAACTCTAAAGTTTCTTGCAGGCACTTTCGTTTTCTTCAAGTGACCGCAACTCTCTGAAATGTGATACACTGTTGGCGTCTTTGACGACAAGAAAATCTCTCCATCCCAATTCCACTTCATATCCGCCGGAGCGGATTCCACTCGCATCTTCATCCACAGAATGTAGATGATCAACACAACGTTGCAAACCACGGATCCCATTCCGAAAACCAGAATCCCTCCGATGAAATCCAACATTGCCAGCTATCCGCGTCTTTGCTGCCAAACCAGGTGTCTTCTTTGAACCATGGCTCCGGCGCGGTGAAAAGAATCTCTGTGTCCTACTTAGCAGGAACGAACTCCAAGTCGAAACCACGCACGAGTCCCCAGCCCCAAAAGACCGGTCGCACGCACGTAAGCCGTCAAAGTGCAACTTCCTTTAAAGAAACGCAACCACCTCTACACCTTCGACAAAGCCGCCTTAGCGAACTTAAGAACCTCTCCTGCCAATGCCTCATTGTAAAAACCTGTTGACTGCCAGTTTACGCTCACGAACGGCGCATGCTGTTCTGTGCACACACACTCACCAAAACACTTGTGCAAATTGCGCGCAAATTCCTTAGAATTTGTTGTGAAACACAAAGCCTTACCTACTTTCTGTCCATTTCCATTCTCCACTCCAGTCTGGCACAGCCTGACCTTTGCGAACTCACTGTGTCCTGCCTGAGTCAACGTCTCCTTAGTGAGCTCATGTTCCCAAATCATGTTTTGCCAGGGCAGCTCAAAACTTGAGAGATCTCCCAGAAGGAGATATTTCAAAACCTTGGGAGCTACTTCAAACCACTCGATGTCACTGCTTGTCGCTTCTCCAGTTCCGAATCGACGAAGGGGTGAACCTGAAGAACATGGAATCGACACGTGTACCCAAATCTTGTTGGGCTTCAATCTCACAATCACAGTTTTCACTTTCTGGAACGTTTC